>CM077177.1:17407269-17532269 GCA_039654105.1 Coreius guichenoti | reverse complement strand
ACTTTTTGTGGAGGCCGTCTATAAGCCACCACAGGCTTCAAAAGAACAGCAACATACACAAACATAACTCAGAAAGCAGGAGACACATATGTCCTCATCATGACCACATCATACTTTAAGCCTTCTCTGCACCCTTACTCTGCAATCTCCATCTTAAATCCTCACAGATTCAGAAGATCACCTTGGTGGTTCAACATGTGTTATCCCTGCTCTTCCTCATCTACAGACTCGGTTTGATGGCCCCAATGTTCCCTTCTGATGCAGCAGAGGAGAGAGGTGGGGAGTTGGGGTCTGTCTGATCAAAGGCTCTCTCTGCTGATCATGCGTGGCCTGCCTTGTCTCACTTCACTGCCTGTGTCTCTCTCTCTCTCCCACACGCAAAACAGATGTCCTCTGCTCCAGATGATAAACTCTACCCTGGCACTCTACTCAAGTTCATCATCATCACAGGAGGTGGGGAGGACAGGAAGCTATTTTAATGATTTTTACACAATTGACATCCAAGCGACAAATGTTTCTATCCTAATTTAATATTTTGTTTTTTATTGGGATTTGTCCTGCGCAGATTACGATAGATAAATTGGATTAGCGACCGCCAAAGCTTGAATAAGTGGTCAAAATGCGTCAATAGTAAAATAAAATGTGCGACAATACTTTAAAATCTTGTCGAGAAAGCTTTGTATTAGTGCTGTCAATCGATAAGAAAAAATTAACTAGATTAATCACACATTTTTTCGGTGATTAGTCGCCGTTAAAAACACTTACTTTTTATAAGCTTTTAATATATTTTATAATGTAATAATTTCACAGCTAATCTCCAAATTAATGTAGAAAAAACATAAAGACAGTATATTTTAAATATTTGTTTAATGGCATCTTTTTATGAATGAAGGCCAGTATCACTGATACTAATCCTGCTACTGATGTCTCTATGAAATTGATTACCCCCCCCCCATTTTAAACATTAATTATAGCCATTCAACATTACAGCGTAATTGAAAGCTATCAATTTTTTTCTTCAAAAATATAACAACTTTTAATTTAAGTGAACTTAAAACAATCCTCACATAAACCCATAATAAATGTCATATTTACCTGTGCCCTTACCTGTCTAACAGATAGGAAATATAGGCTACAGAAATTGAAGTTATCAAATTATGAATTAAATATAGATTAATCCTTACAAAAGCTACAAAAGTTATTTAGTCAAGAGCAGTGAGTGCTTTTCTGTTAGCTTTGTTCTTTGATTAACTTTAATGACAGACATCATTAGTGCTGCTGTCACTTTAAAATCTGCTGCTGCCGAACATGGTGTGGATTCAAAAACCTTTTTTTCCACGCGTATTTAACATGTATTTCACGTGTATATGCGTGTTTTACGTGTTGTTGAACCTTTTGGCTTTCCATACTTTGTATGCATCTATATTTCATGTCATTGTATTGTGTGCGTGAGCGGTTCCTCTTCCTTCCTGTACGCAACAACGAACACACACAATGCGAGTCGTGAACTCTGATGTGAACAAATAGCTCCTATGAACTGATTCTTTTTAATGAGTCAGTCAAAATTCACGTCACGAACTATAGCTTCCTCCCAGTTCGCATAATTTTGCACGATTCTATGCCATGATGTAGTAGCCTATAAATAGCGTGAGTAGTGTGTTCACATAGAAAATTCCAAAAAGAAAACAAATACCTCTTCAAATACCCAGATCAGATGCACTTATTTAACCAAAAAGACGAAGCATATAATGCACTCAATGTAGGCTTAAATTGTGAAAGAATGTTTAGGAGGGAGCATGAAGAATCATTTTCACACATGAATTGGCACCTCTGAGTCCAGACTTAAATTCATTAAAAGTCTTTGGGATGTGCTGGAGTAGACTTTACAGAGTGCTTGACTCTTGCACTGCATGTCAATACAAGATCTTGACCAAAAATTGATGCACCTCTTGATGGAAATAAAAGTTGTGATGTTATTTCCATCAGAGGTGCCAATCAAAATACACCTGGCCAGCTAACCAATCAGAACATATTTAGTATTTTGGAAGGAGACAGACTGGAAAGAGAGGAGCTGCAATAATTTAAAATATGGTAAATAATGTGCATTAATAATGGACTCCAATGCTGGAAGACAAAACCTTCTCAGATTTATACACTAAACGGTTGAGAACATACTCAAAGTCCCTTTAAGACAAATGATTTCACTCGGCGGCCATCTTTGAAATGCCTCTCGGGCATGCAAGTGCACCTCCTATGTCTTTGAATGGGGAAACGTCAAATTCTCCAAAACTATTCGCCAAGTTTAAGATTAAATTTCATATTTGAAATCACCAATGAAATTTGACAACAACTGTCTCATAATTTTGTTTCTAAATGCTCGAATCATGATTAAAAAACATTTTTCAGCCTGGACAAAGCTAATACGCATGCGCAATCCAAAACGAGTGTCTCAGAACACTGCCTGTTTCTATAGCAACTGGAGCTGCTAACGGCAGCTGCAGTGACACGATGACTTTATTAATCAACGATTGGCTCTTTCATTTAGAAGGCGGGGCTTATTCGCCATATTGGGCGTTGCAATTTCTCCCATTCATAAGTAATCGGAGTGCAAGTTTTTGACATAGTGCATAGTGTATATTCAGGCTATGTAATTTGAATAATGAAGTTGGACACTGCGGATTGTATCAATCATTCAATCGTTTAGAGCTGTTACTAGTTTACTGACTCACTGAACCGCAAATCATTTTACCGTGATGTCTAATTTGATATGAACTCAGAACCATTACTGTGATACTTGAGTTCATGAGACTATATTCTACATTACAATTATTGACTATTTTACACACCATCCTAGATTCTTTGGGATGTGACTGGCTGATATACATAATGATATCATATAGAGCCTATATCATATTTATAATATACAATATCACACATCATATATATATAATACTGCAGGGGAGTCGGACTTAACTAAACTTAAATCTTTTTGGTTGGCACGTTTGCATCAATGAATGAAGAAAAACAGTTACCTATATGTTCATCTGCATGAATATTCCATAGCCTGTAATCTATTGGTTCTATTTAAATCTTGTTTGTGCAGAATATTCATGTCTGACGTAAAAGGCATTTAAAAGACATCAAGGCAACTCACTAGGATTTGGAGCAGAGTGAATGTGTCAGCTAAATGAACCTTTAGGAAGTGCACAGCCGGAGTGCAGTTGGGAACTACTGTCCATTTTTTACAGTTGTGTGAAAACCAATGGGATGTTACCATCCACAAAGTTTTCTCTGCCTGCCTGCAGTGAGCCCAATGAAGGATTTCTGTGTGCCTTCCAGAGATCTTTCAGACCTTTCCCTTCAATCATTCTATAATCAAACCTCTGAGAAAAAGTCACGCCAAGATAAGCTCCTCACTCAGCGTTGCCGTTTGTATTAGTCTCTTTCTTCACATGGGTGAAACTGAGACGAAAAGGATGGCTATGATTTCACATGAGTGCTACAGGTTAATATGAGCAAAGGAACTTTAAAGAATACTTTCCTCAGCTCGCAACAACTGACTTGAACAGAAGTCCCTGAAGCCAGAATTCCTGACTCTTCACAAAGGGGGCCAACAGAAACAGAGGAGGCAAGACAGCAAAGCCACTCACGAGCAGAGTGACATGGTAAGGATGGAATTCTGCCCAGATCCTGGCAGAGACCATCATTGTCCTCATGCCTTTATGTTGTTCTTTCTCTATACTTTTTCTTCCAGCATACCACCATGTTACAATCTGATTCTCTTGGCATGCCTTGACAGCATCAGTGTACCATGTGTTATCTCCTCTCACAAACAGTTATTGTGTTTTATAGGACGTGCCATCTGGACGGGCGCTGAGACCTAAAAGAATAAACGAATACGCCCCTGCCAAAATAAATACCACACACACATGGTCTCGGGCTGCTTTGAGCTGAATATGCTGGAGCCGAGGTGCCACTACAACAAGGGCAGGGCATCAGGGCATTGAAGATGGAGAGGCAACAGAGTCCCAAAGCACATGAAACATTTAGGGTCTGATTTCCCCAACACCCTCACAAAGCATTACCTCTGACCGCCTAGAGAGAAATCAAATGGGACGCATTAGCGACGGAAAACTGAGCGGCTTGTTCATAATTTAATAAAATGGATGGATTTGATTATTCTCTTCCAAAAAAGCAAAAAAAAAGCAAGGTTTTCTTTGAGTCAAGGATTAATCACACTGTCAGAAGTCCTTATTCCTTGCTGACATGTCATGCAGTTAAAACTATGGAAGCTCATTTCTACCTCAGTGTAAAAAAATAAAAAGGTAACTGTGGCCCTAATTTATTTCTCATTAACTCTTTATTTCTTAGGGTATGTTTACACGACAATGATGTACTAAAAAATAGATGACAACATTGTCAAAGCGATCACCATTCACACGGATCTGCAAATACGACTAAAAACGCTGTATTCTGCTGCCAGGCCAGTAGTTGGCGATGTCACGCCACGTTCACACAGCAGCAGTAAGGTTGTCAGCCCTGTATTTGAGTCCTTAATACGGTTACATTCACACACACTACGATAATTTGCGGGAGTGACAATCGCACTCTATAACCGAACTCACACCCGTACATTTTCAGGACTCACAACCGCATTCTCGGAAAACCGAGAATGGAAAATGGTGTTGTGTAAACAGCCCCTCTTAAACTGCCAATTTATATCTCAAAATTGCAACTTTACATCTCATATCACATATTTATTTATCATAGCTGTGACTTTATATAGAAATTCCTAATTTCTCACAGTTTAGGGTGCATGTCTTACAATTTCAACTTTATCTTACGATTGTGGTTTTATTTCTTGTAGATATGACTTTATATCTCACAATGTGATTTTTTTTATTTAAAATTTTATCTCATTTACCTGGATTGTTTTTTCTATGGAAGTGGGATTCCATAGAAAGCACCTTTGTGTGCAGCAAGTGAAACTCAAGGATATAATGCCTAGATGGATATATCCCACACAGATCCATGTCTGGCTTCTCTCAGATGCCTCATGTCAAAAACTGTTTATTAATGTCATGTATCCCTCAGAAATCACATTCCATGGAGAATTGCTGTTGACACTCGATTACCAGCTGGTGCCAAATGTACCAGCGGTACTGTACACATTAATATCAACTCTATGTTCTAAATTAAAAAAAGAAAAGAAAAGTGTATTGGATACATATCTGCTCTTTTACGAGCTTCAGATGTTTATAATCAGATCTCGGTACTGCACAACATGTTTTGTAGGGCCAAGATCTAAAAAATAGTTGTTCTCAGCAACATGCAGGCACGTTATTAAATCTATTTCTACATTCAAGCTGGTGTGTGTGTGTTCTGGTGGTTTTTGTGAAATATTATCTGGTGTTTCTTCATTAAATTCTGAATATAGCTTTCACAGCATCTACCAGGGCATTTGCTATATACTTTCAAACAGATTATGGTTTACAGTTTCAGCTTAACCTCAATTAGAGCACTGGACATTTGAGAGGTTTCCGCGCCAGAGTCATCCAGCACAATGCTAAGAAACGGCAACATGAACTTCAGAGCGGGGCTCAAAAATTTGGCGCCATTTGTGGAATTGGTGTCTGCTTGGGTCGAGGAGAGGAACAGCCCTGTGATTATTGGGCTTATCAATTATAGCACCAAGGCCGCTGAACTCCTACCCAACTCTATTGGATTCCAGCTGGCTGTTTTGATTAGTAAGTGTCCGTTTTTGTGTAAAGCAAAGACTTCCTGTTGCGCAGGGGAAACAATGGCCCTCCCATGTCTGCCTGAACCCCGGTGGCTACTTTAATAAAAACATCTTTCCCAGTTGGCTTAAAATGTGGGGGAGACGTGATGTTTTCAGACAGTGCACAAAGACAGTCTTGTATCACCCGAGTATCGCCGCATACTGTTCTGCTTTCTGTCAGATCTTCGCACCCTTGAGAAAGATGTGTTCTTAACCCCCCACTCAGGTTGTGCGTAGTGAGTCAAGTCTCTGCTATATTGATCGATTCACATGCACATGTAAGAGGGGCCTTAGTTTAACATCTAGGATAGTGGACTTGTGTTCAAAATTCTTTTCAGAGGGGAAATGGCTATTAAAAAGCAGCCTGGGGTGGGTTTGCATTTCCTTTCTGCGTTAACACTCCATAAAGCTGATCCATGAAAAAAAGTCACAGCATAACCCAGGATTCAGTGTGACCTCACTTTTTTTGTTGAAGGAGAAATGAATGAATTAAATACCCAAAATAACCCATGAACTGTGGTTTATCATTTAACCTCATTTAAAATTAACCACCCCGCCATTCCAGGCATTAAGCACACTTTAACTATGGAAACTGTATTTTCAGTGTGGTTTGACCTCTAATAAACCTTTTTTTCTGGTTCTTTCTTATGATATATATGATAGAATATGATATATCAGTGGTTCCAAACCTTTTTTTACTCAAAGGCCCCCCTCCTCTCCGAATCAATACTGCAAGGACCACAAGTATGTTTGCAAAAAAGAACACTGAAGGTTAATATGTCTTGACATTCTTTACAACTTAAAAGTACTTACTCTGCTCAGTTATACAGTACAATAAGTACAAATAAGCACGAATCAACCTGCCATACCAAACAAGACCATGCCAAAGGACCGCATATAACTACTATACGGATCCATTCATAATTAATAAACACACTAAAATACAAATGAAAAATAAAATAATTTTGAATGTGTGGAAACTTAGCCATCTGAAGTCGATGTCATCAGTGAACAGTTCCTCTGTCAGAACAAGCAGTCATGTCTATGTTTGGAGCTGATGCCCCTGTGTACATAAACACCACTGATCCTCACAAACTTCTCCAAAACACGCTTCTTCGGCGAGCATCCGTTATAAAACACTCACAGTCTATTCTTTTTGACAGCTACGTGAATATATTGAACTGCGTTCATGCAGAAATACGACGTTACAGCGATCAGTGATCCGATATAATAATATACAATAATAACGTACTCGCGCATGACTAATGTATGTCACTGCAATCGTTTTTACCTTTATTACAACCGTCATCCATCAAAACATTTTAGCGACACTGGTTTTCTTTATCCAACTGAAATGTGTAGTTTGCGTATCCTGTGTTCATGAAGCGGTTGGGTGTTTTGAGCCGCCGTTCAGTCTGTATTTCACACAGCGCGATTAGAAACGCTTGGGTTACTCCGAATCCAAAACAATCACAGAATACGTACGAGAGAGGTGGTTCTTTGTTGTAATTAATTTTTTTAATTCATATAATTTATCTTTTATTATTTAACGTATCAATAATAAAATTAATGAATTATATTAATATATTAAAATTTATTTTAAGTTATCTCGCGGCCCCCCCGGAGGATCACTGAGGCCCCCTAGTGGGCCGCGGCCCACAGGTTGGGAACCACTGTGATATATGATATATGACTCATTTAAATTCATTTAGTTTTGAAGCATAGTAGATTGTCACAGCGAATATTTTGGCCCATTGATATTGCAATTCATAAATAAATTTTCAGCACATGACCAAGATGGCCATAGAATCTGGAACATTAAAGGAGTAGTTCACTTTAAAATGAAAATTACCCCATGATTTACTCACCCACCTCAAGCGGGTGTATATGACTTTCTTCTTTCTGATAAACACAATCGGAGTTATTAATAAATATTCTGACGCTTCCAAGCTTTATAATGGCAGTGAACAGAAAAAGTGCATCCATCCATCATAAACGTACTCCACACGGCTCCAGGGGGTTAATAAAGGCCTTCTGAAGTGAATCGATCGAGTTTTGTAAGAAAAATATCCATATTTAAAACTTTATAAAGTAAAATATCTGTCAGACCGCCTTCCGCATTCAATTTACGGAAAAAGCGTAACTGACGCGATGTATGATAAGGACATATCGTAAGCATTTTGAACTGCGAGAGGCGTTACACTTTCTACATCAGTTGAATACGGAAGGCGGTCTGACAAAGCTAGATATTTTACATTATAAAGTTTTAAATATGGATATTTGTCTTACAAAACTTGATCGCTTCGCTTCAGAAGGCCTGTTTAAGTTTATGATGGATGGATGCGCTTTTTTAGACTTCAAACACAATAGACCCTGTCACTGCCATTATGAAGCTTGAAAGCTTCAGGATATTTATTAATATAACTTAATATAATGTGTTCATCAGAAAGAAGAAAGTCATATACACCTAGGATGGCTTGAGGGTGAGTAAAACATGGGGTAATTTTCATTTTAAAGTGAACTACTCCTTTAAGGCCTGGTTTCACAGACAGGGTTTAGATTAAGCCAGGATTAGGCCTTAGTTCAATCAGGACATTTAAGAAGCTTTTACAAACATGCATTTAAAAACATTACTGGTGTGCATCTTGCAACAAAACAGTGGCACTGAGATATTTTAAGATATGTATACTTTCAGTTAAGACAGCTCAAATATGCATTTTAGTCTGGGACTAGGCTTAAGCCTTGTCTGTGAAACCAGGGGATATTTAGTCCATGTGACTGCAGATCTAGTTTTAGATCTAAAACCATTACATGTTGAAAGAAACAGATTCCAGTGTCATTCAGGTTAATTTGATCTTCTGTAACTTCAGTATATCTTCTTTTAAAATTTACGGTAAGTGGTAAAGGGATCAAACCAGAACCTTCCAAGAAACAAATTTGATCCTACTGGATCTGAACTGAAATTAATAGACAATAAAGTATATATATATATATATAACAAATAAATAAATAAATGACAATTATTTTTGATTATTTATAGGATTTTCTGACAAATTAATTTGTAAGTTTGATTAAGATATCAGATAAAGCAATTAATTTAAACATGGATCAACTCGGCTATTACTGAGTGTCAGTCATTGAAACCATACCTCTGTAGATGTACCACTCTTGCTCTTGATGTGATTTGCTCTGCGTCTTTTAGCAGGGAAACCCTTCACCAACAGAAGACAAAATGTCAAGAAAACTGCCCACCGTAAAGCTTGGCTTCGAATCAGCATGACTTCGTAAAAATAATAATAAAGAGTTTTTCCAATGTTTTGCAATTATGCACCACTTTTGATATTTTACTATGAACTGCACTCAGCCCTCTTCAGTTCACTTGTGTCTCTTTCTTTGTCTATATGACCATCCCTCATATAAAACCAATCCATTTAAAACGTCAGAAAGGCATTAAACATGCTCAGCAAATTCTCAATGAGCAACAGAACAGCCTTCAAGAGTCACGTCCGCGTGTCCCTCAGATCCTCTGACTCTGAGAGGTTCTTGGTTTCCAAACGCATTTCAGCAGTTCGCAAACTTTAATATTCCTCTCGGAGTTCTTCAGATGATCTGCATGTGCAGTGAGTTCGCCTCTATCCAGTGGATATATATATATGAAGAACAGTCTTTGAGTGTGATTCTGCAGTGGATAGCTCCTCAATCACGCGTCTCGCGGAGCGCAATGCGCACTGAACAACTGAAGCTTCAAGGCGCAAAGAACATCAATCCTCACTACCCCTAAATGCAGGTCTATGATGCGCTCCTGACTCATGCACACAGAGGTCTACACCTCATGCAGGTACTGTGGTGAAGGACCTTCAGTAATTCACTGGCTGGATGAGACATTCATCTACCTCCGTTCGTGTGACGTCTCTGGAGGAGGGGTTCATATAACCCCACTGTGACTGACTGAATGAATGAATGAATGACTGAAGCTGCGCGGGGTATAAAATCCTCACGAGACCCAGAGAATATAAAAGGTTTAGGAGTAGACTATTTAAGACATTATGTTTGGTCTATATATGTGTGTATATATATATATATATATATATATATATATATATATATATACATATATGTATGTGTGTGTGTTTTTTTAAAGAAATTAAACTTTTATTCAGCAAGGGTGCACCAAATTGATCAAACACGACAGTGTTTCAAATAAATGCTGTTCTTTTGAACTTCATCATGAAAAATGTATCACAGTTTCCACATAAATATTAAGCAGCACGACTGCTTTTAACAATAATAATAAGAAATGTTTCTTGAACACTAAATCAGCATATTAGAAAGATTTCTGAAGGATCATGTGACACTGAAGAAATGATGCTGAAAATACAGCTTTGCAATCACAAAAATAAATTAAATTTTGAAATATATTAAAAATAGAAAGCAGCTATTTTAAATTGTATATTTCATAATACTGTTTTAGTGATCAAATCGTAAGCATAAAATACTTTCAAAAATGTTTAGAAAGTCAGACCAACCACAAAATTTTGAATGGTATAGCATATGTGTATATTTTATATTATATTATATTATATATATCAATTAAATGTAATTATAAAATATACATTTATTAAAAGTTTAATTATTTTATATATTTATTTACATTTTTTAATTCATTTTTGCAAATATAATATAAAAAGTCATAGGTCTCAAAAATCGTACAGTACGTTTTCTCTAATGTGGTCTTGTGGTCATTTATATGAAGACCTCAGAGGTAATAATTCAAAACTATCACACTTGTAATCTAGCAGCCACTGGATCGATATAATTTAATTGTGAAGTCAGTCAGGTAATGTGCAAAAATGTAAAGTGAGAAAAAGAAACAAAAGACCTTAACAATACATTTAGGAATTGTAATTTAATTTCCTTAGAGTGAAACAAGTCCTGAACGGACGAAGCCCACAGTGTACTTTGATTCAAAAGTAGGTCTTAAAAACAGTATGTGCTACAGGCAGCAAAATCCAAGTTGTATTAGAACACATACATTAAATGTACTGGTAAATCACGTGTTTTATCAGAACAAGAAGTCTTTGTATCAGTTGGAACAATCATTACTTTCTTAAATTTCAGTGTTCATAATATTAAGAACTTTTTTAAACATCTCTCAGTCTAAAAAAGGTTATATGATAAAAAGAAATATCCCTGGATTTTGATGTCGTAAAAGGCTTGTGCTAAACATGGGAGAATGTACTACCCCACAAGACCAAAGCAAAAGAAGCCACAAAACAGAACATAGAGTGTACAGTTCAGCACCGTTAAAGCATCATAAACCAGCCGATCCGGTGATTACATCCTACATGCTTTGCTGGAAATAACAAAATGATATAAAAATACTCATCAGTAGTATGTGCACATCATGCATGTGCATATGAGAGGCATCTGGAGCTGCCGTTGATGATTAAAGTACACTTCTACAACAATAAAAGATATGAAACATGAATAATAAATAAATATGTACATTAAAGAAACATATAGATACCATAAAGCTCCTTTTATGGATGCTGAAAAGTGTTTAGACTTTGGAAATCATAAGACAATTAACCAGTCAATACTGAGGGAAGCTTATAAAATTACAGGGTGAACTCTTTTGTTGAGTGCAATATTATTAGCTATTCATGGTATTGTACTTATTAACTTATAAGTCACCATTAAAATGGTTATTAAAGTTTTGCATATTGATAAAAAAACAACAACAACAAGCATTTAAAGTTATACTTTCTATGAGATTTTGGAATCTCACAACTTGTGCTGCAACTTTGGCGATAATGCATATAATCAGCATCCAAGTTTCCTCAGATGTGAAAATTTGATAAATATGCAGGTTTCTACCTAAACTTCCCTCAGACATAACCAACATCGCCCTCAGCGATTTGTATCTTGATGAAAAAAATAAATATCCCGGTAACACAAGAAAAACGATAGCCAGATTGAAGCAAGACACTGCAGTTGGCTGCAAGTCAAAATCTGTGGGAAAAACAACGACTAGAAAGCCAAGTTGTGGAGCTTTTGGAGTTTGATTAAGGTAACACAGTGAATGTACTGACAATACAATAAGAAGAACCTGTAATTCCTTTCATAGGTCAGGATCCTCGGAATTATGGGTTCGCTGCCAGTCTGTTCTCATTTACTGTTTTTGTACACAAAAATGGTTTTGAGGGCTGCAGTGACATATGGCTTCAGCAAGTACACAAGCAGCTCAAAGCCCCCTGTGGCTGGCCTGAAAAATCAAAGTATTTATTTCTCTAAACGAATGCCACAAGTTAAAAACAGACCCCAAACCTCACATAAAAACGAAACTGAGGTGACAAACGCAGTAGAAGAACTGGGGAGTGAAAAAAGAAAGCATTTCTTTTTCTAAAAACATCAGAATATGTTGTAGTTGATCAGAGTTTCATGTGTTAAAATAAAGATGATATACCTAAGTTTAAAAAAAAAAAAGTTGTATTTATTAAGTGGTTCACTGCCTCCTTTCAGAGAGCAGAAGATGAGCAGTGCACATTTGGTTCAGATAGGAAGTATGTCACTCTTCGTTCTCCTCGTATGTGGTCTCGTCAAAGGGCCGGTCCAATGAGGGAAGAACTTTGCGCCGTGAATACTTCAGCTGCAGCAGATCGCCTACTTCACTGATCACATCCAGTGCCTGAAAACAATTAACATGCTCCATTACTTTCAGGGCTACACATGTAAGTCATAACATGCTAATGCTAAGAAACAGCTGCCACCTACCATGCGGTACTTTAAAGGTTTGATATAATATAGTCATGGTGATGCTAGTTGCATTATTTCTAGTTCAAGTTACCATGAAACATCATAAAAAGTCAATTATTAAGGAAACCTGTTCATTTTTAAAGAAATATAAGACTGTATGCACTAGGGCGGATCAACATTTTCTATATTCACGGTACATTCACAATGATTAACTGAGCAACACTGAAAACTAAAATGATTTTAATGCACTTTTTAGACTAATTTCAAGATAATTTTTTGTCTTGCGACACATATGAGAGCATTTTAGACATTAATAGTGTCTCTGACTTAAACATCTGTTGAAAAAACAGAATTAGACTTGGTAGGTTTGATTCAGGATAAACTGTTCAAAACTTTGATTCAATGTTTGCATCATCAAAAATGTTTATAGAAGTCTTTGCTTGACATCTGTCATATATTGCCAGTGTTGGGGAAAGTTACTTTAAAAGTAATGCATTACAATTTTGTGTTACTCCCTAAGAAAGTAACTAATTGTGTTAGTTACTTTTTATGGAAAGTAATGCATTACGTTACTTTTGCATTACTTTTACTTTCATCTGGTACAGGCTTGTTTGTTTGATTTTTAATAACCAAAAAAAAAAAAAGTTCTATTTTTGGCACCTTTCACACCAAGGGCCGCATTTACTACTTTCACTGCTGTCAGGATTTACTAATGACACGTAGTGAAAAATTAGCGCTGAAAAGGCGTGGACACAGTTATTTTTGCGGCTCACCTTACTGCATATGCATTTGTAGGAGTTTCCCTTTCAGACGCAAAATTTATGGGAGGAGAGCATTTAAAGGTGCTGTATGTAGGAATGACAGCTAGTGGTTGAAATGGGTACTGCAGTCCAAATTAAAAATATAGTTTTCCCTGCCCCCTCCTCCTCAGACTCGACGCTCACACGGGTTGCCAGTTTGAGGACACGCAACAAGAACGAGCGCAACTGACAATGGAAGGCGAGGAGACTTACACACTGTAAGTTGATGAGTTTGATTTATCTGCGTTTTAATATGCTCCCATTCATAGAGATTTTTAGATGGGTGCTGAGGCTTTTTAGGTCGGGTAGGATCTGCGATCTTTGACCCAGTTTGTTTGCTGGCTTCCATGGCATTAATATGCTGTGTTTTCCGCCAGCTGGCAACCTGTGGTGTCGAAATACTATTGGGTAAATTGGCAACGTGCGGTATCGCACAGACCAAAACAAAAACCGACATTCTGACGCACATTTCAAAATAAAATAACTGTCTGTAGAATTGTTTATGGAGAATATTACGGTATTTTTATGCTTTAGTACAGTCAAAAACTTACATACAGCACCTTTAAATGAATCATGCAAGGTGACTAATCAAGGTTTGCGCTAGTCAATTTACTGGTATTTGCGCCATTATTTAACAGCCAAAAAAACAGGTCTTAAACCACACGCTAATTTGCGCTGCTCATGGTAGATTGCATTATGGGAATGATCCAGCTGCATCTGTGTTCTTTAATTTACGCGTCGTCAGTAGATCACTCACAGAACTTTCCACTCCCATCTGCGTTTTTTTGGAACTGTGCTCTCATGCCAATTTGCCTTGTTTAGGAAATCTGACACCAAAAGTGAAATGAATAAGCCTCAGGCTGAAGGAAATGCAAATTCACATTTGTACAGTAGAGGGCGCAGCTCAAACAAACCTTTCAGCTGTGCTGCTATTCTGGATTACAGAAGAATAAGATGCAGAAGAAGAAAGATCAACAAATCACAAATATGAGTTTTATCTTAAGTCATTTTTGCTTAGTATGGTTGAATTGGATCATCGAATGTAAGCAGTAAAGACATTGGGTAATAAAGTGTTTAAATACATAAAGTATATTTTGCGTAATATTCTGAGTTTACATTTCACTGTTTTCATTGATTTTGAGAAATACTGAATGTGTTTGTGCAAGTGAGATAAGTAAATGCAAGTTCACATTAGCCTAGAACTACAATAACCATCATGTTCACACAGCGCACACAACGCCTCTGCACCTTACTCCCGATTTCTCTCAACAGCCATCCATCCATCCATGATTATGCGAGTGATTATGCGACGACGAGTGATTATGTCAGTGATTGTTGACAGGCCAGTACGCAAGGTGACAGCCGCATTTGTTATAAGGTTGAACCAGCGAATTACGCAGGATTTGACGCTGGCAGCGAATGTGAAACGACTGTAGTCTTTTGCTGCCTTCTGACTGAAGAGTCTAATGCTGCCTTCACGTGCTATCGGAAATGTTGTACTTCCCACTTCTAAAGTCGTGATTACGAGCTCATCGCATTCAAATTTTGATTTGAGAGGCATTCATGTCCAATTTTTCAACTATGAAACTAGTATTTACGATAATTCCGATAGCACGTGAAGGCAGCATTAGTCTCGGAACCGTACAGGAGGATTGGCAGCACACATGTAAAATAGAACCGGAGTTTATACTAAGTTGGATCCTCTGCTGACGCCAGAGTGTCTGAAATGATCTCATTGTTAAAGCAGCCAGACCATTTCGGCGTAAGATATCAGCCGTGCACCTTTCATCTGAGTTTTGTACGCACCCAAATATGTGAATTGTGTGACATTTTCCACCTGCTGATCCCTGACAATGATGTTCCTAATATTGGTTCAGCTACCCAGGTGTAGGCCCAGGTGGGAAGCCTCCAACTTGAGATGCTCAAGGGATGTTGCCAGTTTTAATGTAGACTCATCTAACAATGCGACATCATCTGCAGTTCTGACAGCCTAATACCATTCCGTGATGCTATTCGCTCGAAGATCCAGTCCATGGCTCTGCAGAAAAGTGCCGGAGCCAGAATGCAGCCCTGCCTGACTTGTAATGACTTGGTTGTAATCTCCTCGGAGAGCGTATCCTCACTTTGGCAGTGATACCCGAACGGAGGTCCTTGATGAGATCTAGCAGGAAAGTTGGGATGCCAATGCCCCGCAATGCGCTCCACAGTGCTTGACAGTCCATCGAGTCAAACACAGCCTTAAGGTCGACATAGGCTGTTATAAGTGGAAGGTCGAACTCACAGTGTATTTCTGACAGAAGCCTGAGAGCGAGGATGGCGTCTGCTGTAGATCTGCCTGGGGTAAAACCTGATTGTTGAGGGTTGCGCCGAGACCAGGGAGAGGTTGAATCCTTGCTAACAAGATGTGAGCAAACACCTTTCCCGGAACCAACAAAAGTCTAATGGGTCTATAGCTGAAACATTCATTCCTTGGCCCCTTGCCCTTGTACAGCAGCATTATGATTTCTTCTTTCCACTGAGTGGGAATGTGTGTCGGAAGACCACACCCACAAAAATAGTTAGTGGAGAGCTTTGTTGACAGGGCTTATGGTGCATTTCAACCTCTCCCTGGTCTCGGCGCCACCCTCACCTACATCATACCTCGCGTCAGTTACGCTTTTTCTGTAAGTTGAATACGGAAGGCGGTCTGGCGGAAGCTAGATATTTCACTTTATAACGTGTTAAATATGGATATTTTTCTTACAAAAACTCATCGATTCACTTTAGAAGGCCTTCATTAACCCCCCGGAGCTGTGTGGAGTACGTTTATGATGGATGGATGCACTTTTTCTGTTCACTGCCATTATAAAGCTTGGAAACATCAGGATATTTTTTTATATAACTCCGATTGTGTTCATCAGAGAGAAAGTCATATATACCTAGGATGGCTTGAGGGTATGTAAATCATGGAGTAATTTTCATTTTAAAGTGAACCAATCCTTTAATATTTTTACAAATTTTTTTTTTAACTATATTTTTTAAATACTGGTATAATACTGGCATAAATTTAAATAAACTTTTAAAAATGTCTGTTTGCTTGAAATAATGGTCCCTCTAACTAAAAGTAGAAATTATAAAATAAAACAATAGAGGACAAATACAGTACTGTTTACAAGCTATACAGTAGATATCAGTAAATATCACCCAGCCCTAAAACCTTCAAACTTTTGTTATGCACTTTGTACAATCTTAAGTCATTCAGCAATGAAAGAAATACAAGAAAACATGTCAGAAGGACACTTAAAAATGTGTTGACGTGATAACCGGTCACATCAAAGTACATAGTGTTTTCTTAAGCACGGGGAAGGGGGCCGGCGGCTGGTGTGCTTTTCACCATAGTTAAATCAAAGTGTCCTTGGGGAGGCAGATTAAGATGCTCTTTGATCTCCTGCCAGTGCAGACCCCTGTGGCAGGCGCTGCTTATGTAAACGGCCTCAGCCAAGACCTGTATTAATTTATAGCACAGGACAGTTTGAGGAGGAGCCTGGAATTCTTTAGACAGCGATTATTTTCAAACATAAAGGGTGTGTATCAAGTTTGAGATACTACATTTCAGAAGATTGATGGACAGGGGTTTGAACTTGACATACAGAGACCACAGACTCGTCTGGTCTAATTCCTGCTGAAAGTCATCCTTTCATCCATCTTTTTTGAAATGCAAAGCATATTTCAACCAAACTCCCCGTATGGGGCTCTGTACTTAGACTTTAACATCAGTATGTCATCAAAGCTCATAGTTTTTTCCATTAAGTCAACATATTCCATTGTAAACACCAAAATTTATGGCATTAGAAACAAAGGCCAATAAAAAGGGCATAATGCTGCTTTGAAGTAATCTAAATTATTGGATGTATTCACTGTGGCGAGAAAATGAGTAGTTACCCTGTCCAGCATTTCCTTGGAGTGGGCCGCAGAGATACAGAAGCGGGCTCTGGACTCTATGATCGGCGTGGCTGGGAAGCCCACCACCACTACTCCAATGTTTCTCTTCAACATCTCCCGACCAAACGCCCTGGAAACACACACACAGCCTCATCAATTTTCAAGAAGTTCTTTCCAAACTAAGCTTTCCCCTGTTTTTGTTCTATTACGAGGAACTATTATGAATCTATTACGAGTATAATACATATACATTTGGATTTATTTGGACAGTTATAGACCTGAAATCTCATTAAACAAGAAATTTGTCATCAATAATATTGCTTTAAAGAGATAGTTCACCCAAAAATGAAAATTCTGTCATTAGTTAATCACTCTCATGTCATTTTAAACCAGTATACTGTTATTTTTTTTTTTTTTTTGGTAATTCAAATAAAGCTGAAATAAAATAAAATATAAATATTAGATGAAAAAAAAAAAATACTGAAATTACTAAAAATGAAATCAAAATTAAAACTATATGGAACTAAAACTGACAAAAGCACATAACTACATAAACTAACTACAGACATAAACTAAAAATTAAAATGAAAACTGAAAGTATAAAAATAAAAGCCAATTCAAAATATTAATAAATACTATAATAATATTTAATACTAAAATAACACTGAAACTCAAAGGATGAATGCTGAAAAGGATGAAAAAAAAAGTACTATAAAAGTAGTCCATACAACAAAACACTATACAAGTCTTTGGAAGACTGAGGAACAGACTGAAATAAAAAAAAAAAAAATACTTTCACTTTTAATAATAATTCACTTTTGGCTTGTTCATCACACAAAGCTATCATTAGGCTTTAAAACACTTGTAATACAACCCATAATAAGTTGTATAGACGGCTTTTATTATGATTTTATGACCTTTTTAGAGCATTTTAGGAAAACAGGGAGTCAAAAATTATTCAAAATTTCTCCTTTTGTGTTCCTTTGAACAAAATACCAGGATATGGGTTTGGAACGACATGAGTGTGAAGAATTATTTTGTGAACTATTCCTTTAATAGTATGTAGAATTATACTGAGAGGAAGACTAACCCGATTTTGGCGGGCATGTAGAGCATCATGGGTACCACAGGTGAGTCATTGTTGCCATAGATGATGAATCCCATCTCCCGCAGTCTCCTACGGAAATAGACTGTGTTTTCAGCCAACCGTTGGATACGAGAACGGCCTGAAAACAAGAAACGCAACCAAAACATTAAGCTGAAGTTTTCAGAGGAAAAAAAGTATGATTCTGTCATCTGGCACTCCACATCTTTTTCCACAGCCTTTCATGCGATCAGACAATTAAAATTCACCAAGCCACAAAACTCATTACTTCAGATACTAGGAAAGTCGGCCACCTGAGCTATAAACTTTATACTTTAAGCCTCCATGATCGGTAGATCTGAAACTGTTCAAGAAGAAATCTTTAAAACCTGCTGATTTTATACCACAGTTTAACTTTCCCCATGATATCAAGGCACAGGAAAAGTATTAGATGTTTACTATCTATGTTTCCAAAGTGCTTTTTATCACAATTCAGATCCATCAAAGCTTGATGTCTAATGCCAGAGAGATTTTAATCAGCTGGATAAACAAAGCCCTGGTGCTGCAGGTTACAGGAGCATGCAATGATTGGTGCAGAAGAACAATACAGTAATGAGACTTATACTGCAAACAATCTTCTGGAATGGTTCCAATAATCCTGACAAAAACAGGAAAATTTGTGTCTTGATTTTTTAACAGCTCCCACTTGAAGTGGGACGTATGTTCCCTGGGGGAGGATTGCTTAGCGATCCACGTCAATGGAGCTCTTAAAACACTTAGTCCACCGCAGTGATCTGAGAGCCATGCTAAAGGTTTTACGTTTCTGAAAACCTTGGTTCTGCTTCGTCAAACATTCCACGCATGCTAAAAGCTTGAACAGAGGAATTTCCTGCTCTGTGACAATGTCTCACCCCGGTGTCATCCAGACGCCTAAAATCTACCAAAAGGTACCAAAAAGTCGCTTTGCTGTAATGACTTAGCATTCTGTCTGGCCATGTAAAATTCTGCTTTTTAGTGGGTTTGCAAAACAAGGGTCATAAAGACAAAAACGGTTGAACAATTTGGCCTGGTCTATAATATGACAGGGCTATTGAGGTTCTATCTGATGAGCTCTTGTGAAAGGAGACTTGACTGACTGTGAAACTGGACTCCTTCATCAATCCCCCAATGTAAATTGGCCACTGACAGATAAAGCAGGTTCCACGAGTCATGACCGGGTCAGCCGCTCTGTGGTAAGGAAATTAAGCCAGGCCAATGTGTAATGTTAAACACACTGGAAGCCCAATTTGGTGATTCCTACAATTGGTTCCTCGGCCGAATAAAGTAGCGCTATGATCTTTGGGAGTGGTTCTCAATTTTCAGATCAAATATTTTAGTAGCAGCTAGTTCACCCAAAATTAAAATGTCATCCTTTACTCACCCTCATGTCACTCAAAACAAAAAACTTTCTTTCCTCTGTTGGACACAAAAGATGATATTTTGAAGAATGTTTCAACTTTTTTTGTCCGTACAATGAAAGTCACTGAGATTCAAATAGAGGTGTGCGATATATATCGTCTGCGATAATTGTTGTTTTAACGATGTGCGATCTGACATTATCAAGTATATACCTCACACACACCCAGAGAGTGCACGCACACACTAATGTTATGTGATGTAGTGCGGGTGCGCATTTACAGTGCACGCTTTCACTGCGTGAGTCAAGAAGAGTTCAGTGTTTTTCCAGGTATCAGCATGATAACAAATGTGATATTGATTTTATACATGTTTACTAAACAAGAAGTTAATATTAATTGACTCACATTTTACAGACCATATTGCCTGTTTTTGCTGATTTCGCCAATGAAAATAACAGTTCAAAACAGGCTACAGCACTGTAACAGCGTTTCTGAGCAACACGCTGTTTCCTTACTGAATAAATCAGCTGTTTGAACGAATCAGTTGAATCAACGATTCGATGACTAAAATAGATTAACCCTCAATCACTATTCCCTACTTTCGTCCACTAATACAGTTCACTTGACGAAGCGAATGAAAACAAGTGAGCGAATCCGGACAGCCGCTGTGTGTACATACACAATTTGAATGAATCGGTTGAATCTCAATGACTCACGGTGACTTGCTGCCACTTACTGGCGGGTTAATTTCACATTTAAAGTATCTTTTCATGTTTTAAATCATTTCAAAATATCAATATTCAACCTTTTATGTTTTAAACATCAAAACATTATTTATGTATAACTGCAGGTATTCATTTGTCTCCTCTTAGCTCATTAAACAGTCTGTGTAAATGATCTAAATCCACTTCAGATGCAGCTTCTGTGTTTCCTCTCCATTGCAAAGATGCATTTTGTTGATACTTATTATTTCATTTAATTGGTAACAGCCCTATTGTGTCTTATTATTATAATTACATTTTATTAAATTTATGAAATTGACACAAAAGATGATGCATGCATATAATTAGGTTTAAAAAAAATAAATGTACACAGGTAAAAATCAATTTATACTTTTTGGAAAAGATGATTTCTGTCACTGCTGTGAACTGACCACCACACAGAATATGAAAAATATCAAACACTTTAGGAGTCAGCTGACCACGGCAGTCCTAAACCTGCCAAGGTGCAGCACAAACACACTCAGCAAAATATCATCTAATTATCATTATCGAGAACATCCCAGAAAATAATCAAGATATCATTTGTCAATATCGCACACCCCTAGATTCAAAACAACACTGACTTTCATTGAATGGACAAGAAAACACAGACTTTTTTCAAAATATATTTTGCGTTTCACAGAAGGTTAATATCATTAATATCATATTTCCATTCATATCAATATTCCTGTAGCTTCAGTCCAATTCACATTATTTTGAAAACTATTTAAATACTAATATTCAAATGAATAAAAACATACAATACTGTTCAAAAGTTTAGGGTCAGCTGCTTTCTGTAAAAGTTATACTTTTATTCAGAAAGGATGTGTTAAATTGATCAAAAGTGACAGTAAATACATTTATAATGTTAAAAGATTTCTAATTCAAATAAATGCTGTTCGTTTGAACTTTCTGTTCAAAGAATCATAAAAAAAAAAAAGTACCACTGTTTTTACAAAAGAATATTAAGCATCACAACTGTTTTTATAAGAAATGTTAAGAAAAGCATATTAGAATGATTTCTGAAAAATCATGTGACACTGAAGACTGGAGTAATGATGCTGAAAATATATAATAATAGAAAATTGTATCAATATTTCGGTAACATGTTACAATAAGGTTCCGTTAGTTAACATTAACATTAGTTAACTACTTTAGTTAAACTAAGAATGAACAATACTTCTACAGCATTTATTAATTGTAGTTCATGTTCATTTAAACATTTACTAATACATTATGGAAATCAAAAGTTGTATTTGTTAACATTAGTTAATGCACTGTGAACTAACATGAACAAACAATGAACAGCTGGATTTTTATTAACTAACATTAATAAAGATTAATAAATACTGTAACAAATGCATTGCTCATGGTTAGTTCATGTTAGTTAATACATTAAATAACGTTAACAAATGAGACCTTATAAAGTGTTACCAATATTTCACAATATTACCGTTTTTACTGTATTTTTGATCAAATAAATGCAGCATGGGAGAACATAAGAGATTTCTTTCAAAAACTTTTGAATGGTAGTTGGGGCAATTTATTCAATATCAAACCTTACTCTTTCTGTTTAGAAGCTCTTGAACGTCTCTGGTTTAATTTTTGAAATGATGCTCAAACTGAGCATTGAGATATTTTAAAAATTTAGCAAATATAAAATAAAACAATATTTTAAATGCAATTTATATTTTTGTTTCTTAATAATGTATAAGAAGTAAGAAGTAGCTGAATCAGGAACCTGATGAGAATAAATCAACCAAGGTTGGAGACATGTTCTCATCACAATCAGGAAGACAGAGTTAAATTGTGTAATTATGTTTGACAGCCATAACAACTGAGGATCCTGTGGAGGTTCTAATGAATGGCTAAAGAGAATTGATCAGCTACGCAAACAGCTCAGGTGAACAACTCTATGAAAATGAGCATCTGAAAGCAATAGTCATTAATGGAAGTTCAAGCTGCCTAACATTGGGCCGTTGAGATAGCAAGGGCCATAGGGCATTGGGGGAAGGAGGGCGAGTGCACCGAGGTGGAGCACAAGTCTCCAAAGTAAATCTTTCTGGGGTACCTTTTCAACAGCTAGTTTCACAACGCACACCCCCGCTAACTTCTTCCAGACCCAGGGCTGGAGGATCTGAAGTGAGAGAGGCAGCGAAAGGGACCAAAAGAGCTTCCAGATGTGGGGACTGTTTCCCTTTTTTGAAACGCCAGTTCCTTCTCACTTCCTTTTCATCTGAAGGGAGGAGATAAGTAAAAGCGCCAGTATGGAGTTGAGAGGCGGCTGAAGTGCCGAAAGCTTCCTCGCCCCTTATGAGGACCTCTCAGGAGAAGGGCAACAGGAAGCACAGCAGCTCCTTCCAGGCTCAAATCTGTGGCCTCAATCATTCATGGGCTATGATGGAGCTCCCTAGCTAGCAGCTGTCCCCAATGCTGATGTCGCCATCCAAGTCAGCGGAAAGTGAATGGTGATTTTACACCCGTTCACAGGTTGATTCTTTTCACAGCCATCCACATTCACTCCTCTGATCAAAGTAACATCACTCTTTCTGGAAATTTAAGAGACGTTTTACATTTACATTACTGTTGAAAAGTTTGGGGTCGGTAAGATTCAGTTTTGTTTTGAAAGAAATGAAGCAAGAACGCATTAAATTGATCAAAGTAAAGTGACAGTAAAGACATTTATAATGTTAACTTTCTATTAAATCAATGAATCTTGAAAAAAAACGTATTACAGTTTCAACAAAAATATTAAGCTGAACAACTGTTTTCAACACTGATAATAAGAAATGTTTCTTGTGTGCCAGCAATTATGTGACACTAAAGAATAAAGTCAGCTTTGCTATCACAGGAATAAATTATTTTACAATGATTAATTTTAAAATATATCAAAATAGAAAACAATATTTCACGATATTACGTTTTTTTACTGTATTTCTGATTATAAATGCATAAATGATTATAAATATTTCTGATAAATGCAGCCTTGGTGAGATTAAGAGATTTCTATAAAAAACATAACAGTGTAGATCCTATAAAATTATATTATATTCATAAAAATACTATTATTTGCTATTATTTACATGCAGGATTTCAATTACATGTTGTCAACATTATTCTTTCTTTCCGTTGCAGTGCGTTTGATGTGTACAGTATGTGTGTATTTGTACTCTTTTAGAGAAGTTTGACTCTTGTAACCTGCCATGGATATGCTTTGTTGCAAAAAAATTCATGCAAGCATTTAATTTAACATCTACAAACACAAATATAACCGGCAAGTGTAATTGTAAAGTGTAAAAGTGTAAAAGTGTAAAAGTGTAAGTGTAAAAAAAAAACCCTCTCAAGTGACCAGATTTCTCATGGTTGAATACAGGACGGGATAGGGGTAGAGTTTAGGAAAATTTAGGAAAGAAGAAATACGGGACAAAACATGATTTTTTTTCATAATAAGTCGGGACACTAAAAATAGAGCTGAAATATGGGACTGTCCCGGGAAAAAACGGACGTCTGGTCACCCTATCTCAAGCACATTAATCAGCACACGCACCTGACAGAACAAACACCTACATTTTCCTCCATTTTTCACGTGTTTTTCCATAGAAATGCATTTTTCGCTAATGTAAAGTGACAATACACTTAAAAATAAAGTTTCCAAAATGTTTTTGCAGTGATGGCATAGAAGAACCATTTTTGGTTTCCCAAAGAACCTTTCAGAACCATGTTTTTTTTTGTGTAAAGAACATTTTAATAATCTAAAGAACCTTTTTCCAATATAAAGAAACTTTTGTGGAATGGAGAGATTCCATGGTTCTTTGTGAAATCATCGATGCCACAGAGTTTCTGTGTGCGCCTTGCAATGATCCTATAAATCAAGTCTATTGTCGATTATTTTCATTAGCGATTGCAGCTCTAGTGCTCAATGGATGCTAGATAGGCTAGGTCTGTTGGTCTGAAATACTTGCACAACAATGAAAGTGTCAAAGAAACAGAAGCACATCATAACATCTGGAATAACAATCCATTACCCTGCTCTAAGGGGGGTGTGGGTAAACACATTCTTACACCTAAAACGTGTATCTGCTCTCTCTCGCCGAGCAAGTCAACACCTCGAGACAAAGATGAATGTCCAGTGTTGTCGAGTCCGCCTGTGTGTACAGAGAAGTAGTCAGGCTTAACAATGAGATCAGGTATGCCAATCACCACGGCAAGATAAAAATGCCAACTTAGGTAACTACTGTGATTTACGAGGCAGAATCTTCAGAATTCTCTCTTTGTGCTCATTTTCTCCTGAGAACAAACAAGGCAAGGCATATTTCTTAACTGCATGTTTGTGTGGGGACGCCAGGAGTTTTGGATGGTTTGAAAGCCAGATCTGATAGAAACTTTATTTCCCCTTAGGCCAGGGACACGTCGGACTGTGAAACCACTAGACTGTGAAAGCATCTGCATCTGTATTCAGAAACAATAAATTAATTGAAAAGTTAGGCCAGCCCAGAACAAACTGCCTCATTAAACTGCAAAAAAAAGTTTTTAATTGACTTGTTTTCCAGTAAAAATATTTAAAGTCCTTAAAACAAGATAAAATTATTCGAGAAGCAACGACGCATAAGATTAAGACTTGTTTTTATTATCTTGAATATAATAAAATATTTTGGGTCTTACTGCTCTGACTTTCACTTGTTTTTAACAAGTTTATACTAAAAACAAGTGGGGAAAAAATCTGCCTGTGCAATTAGATAAAATACAATCATATTGAATATAAAAAGATATTCTCTCTAAATCTTAGGGGCAGATTTACTAACAGCTTGCGGCAGTGCAAAACCCTCTTTTGGCGTTAAAAAAACTACTATCAGGATTTACTAAAGTGATAAATTAGCACTGAAACGGTGTGGACAGAGTTATTTTTGCGGCTGAACTTATTGCATATGCATTTGTAGGAGTTTCCCTTTCAGACGCAAAATTTATGGGAGGAGAGCATTTAAATGAATCACGTAATGTGATTTACTAAGGTTTGCCCTTGTCAATGTATTGCTGTTTGCGCCATTATTTACCGCCCCAAAAAAGCACGTCTTAAACCTAACTGGTAGATTGCGTTGGTCATTATGGAAATGATCCGGTTGCATCTGTGTTTTTTAATTTGCGCGTCGTCAGTAGATCACGCGCAGAACTGTCCACTCCCATCTGCGCTTTTTTGGAATTGCGCTCTCATGCTAATTTGCCCTGATTAGTAAATCTGACCCTTAAAGTCTTAACATTGTACACAGTGTTGCTTCACAGCTAAACTGATCTTTTTTTCAAAGATTATTAGATATTTTAACTGGAAAATAAGACAAAAATACTCCTTGAGAATAGGATTTTTGCATTGTGCATGGAGAGAAGGACAAATGCAAATGAATAACTAGAACAAATGCACACTAACTGTATATCTCAGTCATCCTGATGATGAAATCACCACATTGACTAAAATTAAAGCGTACAGTGAATCTCCAAGTATGACATCCAAAACAAACTTGGCATATGAATTAAGTAGGTGTCAAATTGTCTTCAAGAGCTATTGAAACAATTTAATATTGCATAAGCTATAAAAGTGATTGGAATCTTTGCTTTAACAAAAGTGAAATTAAATGGCACGTTATGAAAGAATATAAATTGTAAGCCTGGCAGCAAATGAGTGCTGGAAGCAATTTGTTCACACTGAAGTCACTTGTCAGATCAATACGGTGCTGCAGGCTTCAAATCAAACACAACCGCCACTGACTTATGGGTAAAACAGAACAAGTGCGGCCGGAGTGGGCCACAGAAAGCGAGAATGAAAGGACCAAAGAAAGAGGGGACGAAAAGGTTTCAGTTCCCATGAGGATACACAGGATGTCTCCCAGTTGACCTTTGCTTGATTAGTTTTCTTTGTGCATCAACCCCCAACAAATCCACAAGCACTCTGATTGTTTGGGTCCACCTTTGTTCTCACTCTTGCATGCTCCAATATCAGTTAATCTACAATAAATGTCATCGGTTAATCGGTAACCTGTTATTACTGTGTGCACCTAAAAGCCCCGAATGCATTGAAATAATGTTGCACAGCAATTCTTTGAAGTTCTGGATAAATTCTGAATTTATTAAATAGAAGGGTGTATAAAGAATGTAAAAAGAATGATTGGTTTTCTGTTCCAAGCGCTAAAAATCATCCCAAAAAATTCCTAACGCACTCATTTAAAATAATGGAGGGTAAATTAGTCTGGAAAGCACTGGGAGGCTCATATATTCTTACCCCTGTGTCATATCAGCGTATATATACCTGTCAAAGTGTCAAACAATAAATAACACTGCCTTAAAGGCATAATATGTAAGATGTTTTAATTAAAATATCCAAAAACCACTAGAACAATGTTGTATATTTTGTTGACTTGTGTTTCCAAGAATGTTTAAATCCAGAGAAATAAGCAATTTTAACCAGGACACGGACCGTGTCTGCACGTTGCATATCAATGACATCATACCTGCGTGATTTCCTCGATTTTTTTTATTTTGTAGAAACCACAGAAACACCAAAGACGCTTTAATATACTACGTGTTTTATTAGACAGGTGAGCAACTGTTTGGATACATTCATCGACAGAAAACGAATCATTGTTATATAGCTCAACACAGTTAGTCTTATTGTTTAAATGTTGTTTTCTTGTGTTACCGTGAGTACCATGTTTTACCATGCCTAATATCGATCTAGCATTATCACATAACTTTCAACACACTCAAATGTATATAAAATGATAAAACAGGGCTGAGTTACCCCACATACGCATGACAGGAATAAGCGGAAGCGGTTGTCTGCGGCATAATAAAAGCTCCTCTGCTCTCGAGCCGTGCGTCGCACTCGTCTCTCATTAGCAATCGCTCCAGCGGCCTCGTTACGCTCCCATGGCTCTCAGCCCCCGCTTCATACTACAGTAACATTAATAAATCTTTAATACATGCTCATCCATTCTGCCCGAGTCCCGTCGGATTCTTTTCCACCGGCTGTAGAGGTGAAGACAACAACTCCCATGATTCCGCGAAATCAAGGCGTCATCAAGCTACGCCTGTTTTGAATAAGAGACCTCTAGCGGCGAAAATTACATATTGTGCCTTTAAAATACTTATAAGTGTTTTAAAACAGAAATAATTATATAAAAGAAAACACCTTACTAATGCCAGAAAGAGCAAGACAATCTCATAAGTCAACAGTCTATAGTTTTTTGCATCAATGTGGGATGCTGGTGAAAGTCAGGAAGTCCATCAGCAGGTGAATGAGAAGAGAAAAGTCACTGGGAGACAGCAAGATATTCTCAGGAGACATCTTCAAGGATGATGGGAACAATAAGTCTTTGTTGGGAGATGAAAATAGCCCTCAGCCAAGCAAAGTTATACTCATATTAGTCATACTGAGCACTTCACCTGGGCCCGAGCCTGTTTGTTGTAGCTGCCAGCGTTGATTGAGTGGCAGGGAGGAAAAGAGGCAGTTTGGTGGGTCTAACCATAGGGCCAGATCACACTAGTTACATGGGTAATTGTTAACACATTTCTGAGGTTTAAACTTTGAGCTAAATATTTTACCTGGACGGAGTTTGTGTACAGCTGTTGAACTAATCAGTCTCCTTTTATGAGCACTGGGAAATTGTATGAAGAAAAATCTCACATCGACAGATCTTGCCCCCCCCCTCGTCTCACTTCAAAGTGATCCTCGAGAAACACTTATTTCAATTTCTGGGCCAAGTTTATCCAGAGCGTACAGAGCAAACAAACCTAAAGATTGTATTTTCACAGTGAAATAAAACAGTTGATAAAGCAAAGACGAGAACAATGAAGTTGACAAAGTAAAGGGATGCTTTTCAGTCAATGATGTGCAGATGTACTATACATGAGAACAGGAAATTACATGAGGAGGACAGGGTATGCGTTTACTACACGACTGATTGCCAGAAGAAGAAAAAAAAAACGCATATTGGTGATTGAAGGCTGGGCTGATTTTGCTAAGCCTAACACCTTCATCTTGTGAACAGGACAAATGACTCTTGAGCTGTAGTGTCTTAGTGACACATTCCTGTGATGTCATATCTGGCATCTTGATTTGTATCTGTGCCACATGAATTATTTGTTGCAATATGCAAGTTCTAGCATGGCACTTTGGTTAAAAAAAAAATCTGCCAGGTAAATAAATGTACAAATGTAATGTAAAGCAGCTTCAAAAGGATGACGACCATTCATGGTACATTCTTGCAAGCTGATTAGCTATTTTTGGGTCAATCCTGCCACCTTGTGGTGCAACACACAGTTGACATATATAAATGAACTTAAAGACATAGTTCACCCAAAAAATAAAAGTCTGTCATTATATACTTACTCGCATGTCCAAACCTGTATGATTGCATTTTTTTTCTAATAACAACTTCAATTTCAGTCTGTTCCTCACACAAAGCTATCGTCATGTGGGCCACTTTTAAACTTTTAAAGCTCCATTTTAAAGCTTGAAAGCTTCAATTCACATTACCATTAATATGGGAAAAAAGCAGCCATTATATTACTCAACATTTCTTTTGTGTTCCATAGAAGAAATAAAATCACATGGGTTTGGAAAAGCAGGAGGGTGAGTAAATTATGACATAATATTTATTTTTGGGTGCCTCAGATTCTTAAAAGAAAACATGACTAGAGTGAAGAAAAATGTGTAAAACTCACCTATTGTTGTTCCATCCTCTCCCATAATGCACTTCATAGAAGTGATGATTTGCTCCACGACAGGAGGTGACATGGAGGTGGCGTAAATTGCACTGTGAGAGTGAGTTCGCAGGTAGTCTATCAAATCCTAAAGGATGAAAAAGCAAGACGCTTCTGTCAGGGCGTGGCTGTAATGAAGCGCACGACGAAGGAGTAGAAAACAAAAACATTCTTTAATATTCACTTTAACAGGAGAATCACAGGAATAAACTAGAAACACAACCACGATAAATATAGATGACTGAACAAAGACCTGAGGGAAACTAAGGGCTTAAATATGTGCCTAATCAACAGAATAAAGAACAGGTGTGTAAACTAAGGGCTGTTTACACAACACCATTTTCAACTAAAAACGGTAAACTTATGCATTTTGGCCGTTCATTTACATGACAACAGCATTTTGGGGTCCTGAACAGGTTTCAAAGTCCAAATTTTTGAAAATGATACCATTATCAAAAACGCGAATTTGTGAAAATCGTCACGTCATGCGCATGCGTATTACATGTCCTATAGGCGCGTTGTGTTTCTTTACAAAGTGACATCGCCTGGCATGCATAATACAGCGTTTTTCGTCATTTTCATGGATCCATGTGAACGGGGATCATTTTGACGTTGTCGTCAGCACGCGACAAACGCAAAGGAAACAATTTAAAAAATGTTATACATCATTGATGTAGACGTAAACGTACCCTAAAACACAATGAAACCAAACAACCCTTACAGTTTCATAATGTCTAAATATTTTGTTGCCTTTGTATATACTGTAAGTTAACTGTAACTATGAGTTTTACAAAAGACTAAGTCAAATATACACTACCATTGGAAAGTTTGGGGTCAGTAAGTTTTTTTCTTAAAAGGAATTAATAGTTTTATTCAGCAAGGATGTACTGAATTGATAAGAAGTGTCAGAAGAAGAAAATAAATGTATTTAAAGAGAAAGATTTTGTTTCCACAATAATATTAGGAAGCACAACTGTTTTCAAAACATTGATAATGATAAGAAGTGTTTCTCGAGCACCAAATCACAATATTAAAATGATTTCTGAAGGATCTTGTGACACTGAAGAATGGAGTAATGGCTGCTGAAAAAGAGATAAAGATTTTAAAATATATTAAAATACAAAGGTTATTTTAAATTGCAATAATAATTCACAATATTACTCTATTTCTTTTAAAAATTGTATTGACCACCAACTTTTTAATGGTAGTGTATATTTGCTAAACCTTTTTTCACTTTTCACAACCTTTTTAATATATCAAATTACATAAACAAGTTGTTGTTTGCGCTTCTGCTATTGGTCAGAAAATGGTTGTAATTACAAATTGGCACTTAAACTTCATACCTTCCTCCCTCCTATGTATCCACCAGCAGCACCGAAGCTCTTTGTGAAGGTGCCCATCATGATGTCTACATCTTTGGGGTCCAGTCCAAAATACTCCACCACCCCTCGACCACTCGGCCCTAATGCCCCAATACTATGAGCCTCATCCAGGTAAAGGTAGGCCTTGTACTTCTTTTTCAGGGCTATAACTTCTGGCAGTCGTATGATGGAGCCCTCCATACTAAGTAAAGGACCGGTTAGAGTGGATTAAACTTTGAAATGTGTGGCAATTCATTCGATAGTTAAACTGTGGTTAAACAGCGCAGCAGTTTACATGTGATAGACTACAAATAAGGAACCTCATAAAACTTAAATACCTAACTTAAATACCTTACATGTGTTTACACTGAATATCTAGTTCTACACCTGAGAAAACCGCAGGAGTACAGAACTGCACATTTGGATGTATGAGATGAATTCCAGGAAAGTGAGAGTGTTTAATCACCTGTAGATGCCCTCAACAAGAATGAGGATTTTCTTCCAGGGTCGATGTGTTCTGGGCTGGCCATGAACGATAGCATCTCTGAGCAACTTCTCCAGGCTCTGCATATCTGGTGCGACACAAATAAAATAAGCAGTTAATAATTGCAATATAATGATAGATACATTACTGTTCATTTGCAAGATTTTCAAACTGTTTTTGAAAGAAGTCTCTTATGCTCACCAAGGCTGCATTTATTTGATCAAAAATACAGTAAAAACAGTAATATTGCAAAATATTATTACAATTTAAAATAACTGTTTTCTTTTTTAATATATTTCAAAATGTAATTGATTTTTGTGATGGCAAAGCCGAGTTTTCAGCAGCATTACTCCAGTCTTCAGTGTCACATGATCCTTCAGAAATCATTTTAATGTGCTGATTTGAAATATTTATTATTATTATTATTGTTGAACACAGTTGTGCTGCTTCATATTTTTGTGGAAACTTTAATACCTTTTTCAGGATTCTTTGATGAACAGAAAGAAAAAACAACATTTATTGCTATTTTTGATCAATTTAACACAACCTTAATGCTTGCGTGTGTGTGTGTTTGTGTGTGTGTGTTTGTTTTTCGGAACCACTGAATATCTATCTATAGATGAGAATAATAATAATAATAATAATAATAATAATAATAATAATAATAATAAATTAACTATTATTCCTTAGATATTTTTATTTTATGGATAGATTATCCATGGTTCCAACAGTATAAAAATGAGATCACACACAAGATCACACTCCAGTAAAATAGCTACACAGACTACTTTATGTCTTCATAGCATATAAAGATCAAATGGCAGGATACTGGTGACATAAGCAACTGGAAAATTGAGTTTCGTTCATTGGTCATTTGAGAACTACGTGGTTTTCTGGGGTCGTAGTGTATTAAAATGTTGCCCGTGTCCTTGGTCATAATTTAAGGAACCACAGCAAATAAATTTATTACAAACTGTCAGTGAGAGAAGTGTTCTGAGCACTTCAGTAACAAGTAATCAGAGTGCTCCTGAAGTTTTCCCAAGCCTCTACAATCTGACTCAAGGGTTTCAAGGATCATTACATATTCACCTCAAGTTACTTTATCAGTTTAGAAGCTCATTTATTAATCACTGACAGTCATCTGTCCAAATTGCCTATTTAAATGATTTATTTAAAATAACACAGCTGAACTGTGATCGAGAGCTGACCTTTCCAGTGATAGCATTTGTATTCATAGGGTTTGACTGGACATTAACCAAACTGGCATTCAGAAACAAGTCTAAAAACAATCCAGACTACAAATAAGGAACCTCATAAAACTTAAATACCTTACTTTAAGATTTTAACATGGGTCAAGGTCTGTTAATCTTCCACTCAAGCAGATGCAGCGTCGTGGGTCATGGGTTATGCACATTGGAGCTCCACCAAAATTTAATTCTTTACCTTGTGCTGTTAACAGCTGTGAACCATGAGTGAGGGTGTGTGTATATGTAGATATGGTAAGATAAGAGATGTGCCTGTAAGTGTAAACTTACTATTGTGCTTAAAGACCCGGATGGTAGAGCCGGACAGCCGGGCTCCCAGCACCAGAGAGGCATGGTTCAACTCGTCGCTTAGAATCAGACATCCCTACAAACCGCAAAAAAAAACGTGTCAGGTCACTGTAAGAAAATGGTCATTAAGTAGATACTACAGATACTGTAGTAATATTATATAATATATATAATATATATATATATATATATATATATAATATAATATAATATAATATAATATTATATATATATATATATATATATATATATATATATGTGACTGTGACCCTGGACCACAAAACCAGTCATAAGTCGCACGGGTATATTTGTGGCAATAGCCAACAATACATTGTATTGTTCAAAATTATCGATTTTTCTTTTATGCCAAAAATAATTAGGATATTAAGTACAAACCCGATTCCAAAAAAGTTGTGACACTGTACAAATTGTGAATAAAAAAAGGAATGCAATAATTTACAAATCTCATAAACTTATATTTTATTCACAATAGAATATAGATAACATATCAAATGTTGAAAGTGAGACATTTTGAAATGTCATGCCAAATATTGGCTCATTTTGGATTTCATGAGAGCTACACATTCCAAAAAAGTTGGGACAGGTAGCAATAAGAGGCCGGAAAAGTTAAAATGTACATATAAGGAACAGCTGGAGGACCAATTTGCAACTTATTAGGCCAATTGGCAACATGATTGGGTATAAAAAGAGCCTCTCAGAATGGCAGTGTCTCTCAGAAGTCAAGATGGGCAGAGGATCACCAATTCCCCCAATGCTGCGGCGAAAAATAGTGGAGCAATATCAGAAAGGAGTTTCTCAGAGAAAAATTGCAAAGAGTTTGAAGTTATCATCATCTACAGTGCATAATATCATCCAAAGATTCAGAGAATCTGGAACAATCTCTGTGCTTAAGGGTCAAGGCCGGAAAACCATACTGGATGCCCGTGATCTTCGGGCCCTTAGACGGCACTGCATCACATACAGGAATGCTACTGTAATGGAAATCACAACATGGGCTCAGGAATATTTCCAGAAAACATTGTCGGTGAACACAATCCACCGTGCCATTCGCCGTTACCGGCTAAAACTCTATAGGTCAAAAAAGAAGCCATATCTAAACATGATCCAGAAGCGCAGGCGTTTTCTCTGGGTCAAGGCTCATTTAAAATGGACTGTGGCAAAGTGGAAAACTGTTCTGTGGTCAGACGAATCAAAATTTGAAGTTCTTTTTGGAAAACTGGGACACCATGTCATCCGGACTAAAGAGGACAAGGACAACCCAAGTTGTTATCAGCGCTCAGTTCAGAAGCCTGCATCTCTGATGGTATGGGGTTGCATGAGTGCGTGTGGCATGGGCAGCTTACACATCTGGAAAGGCACCATCAATGCTGAAAGGTATATCCAAGTTCTAGAACAACATATGCTCCCATCCAGACGTCGTCTCTTTCAGGGAAGACCTTGCATTTTCCAACATGACAATGCCAGACCACATACTGCATCAATTACAACATCATGGCTGCGTAGAAGAAGGATCCGGGTACTGAAATGACCAGCCTGCAGTCCAGATCTAAGATCCAAAGAGGAAGATGCGACAAAGAAGACCTAAGACAGTTGAGCAACTAGAAGCCTGTATTAGACAAGAATGGGACAACATTCCTATTCCTAAACTTGAGCAACTCGTCTCCTCAGTCCCCAGACGTTTGCAGACTGTTATAAAAAGAAGAGGGGATGCCACACAGTGGTAAACATGGCCTTGTCCCAACTTTTTTGAGATGTGTTGATGCCATGAAATTTAAAATCAACTTATTTTTCCCTTAAAATTATACATTTTCTCAGTTTAAACATTTGATATGTCATCTATGTTGTATTCTGAATAAAATATTGAAATTTGAAACTTCCACATCATTGCATTCTGTTTTTATTCACAATTTGTACAGTGTCCCAACTTTTTTTGGAATCGGGTTTGTAAATCATGTTCCATGAAGATATTTTGTAAATATATCAAACATTTATTATTAGTAGTAATATGCGTTGCTACGGACTTCATTTGGACAACTTTAAAGGCGATTTTCTCAATATTTAGATTTTTTTTGCACCCTCAGATTCCAGATTTTTAAATAGTTGTATCTCAGTCAAATATTGTCCTATCCTAACAAATCATACATCAATGGAAAGCTTATTTCAGATGATGTATAAATCTCAATTAAAAAATAATTGACCCTTATGACAGGTTTTGTGGTCCAGGGTCGCATATGTCAATATTTAATGACAGTAACAATACATTATTATTTGTACTATTTCTATAACACCTTTCACACATAAAAAGCAGTAGAAAAGGTATAAAAGGAAAAGCAAAAAACAAAATTTAAAAAAAGATATGGGAATGAGGGACACACACAACTGTTTTAAAGTTTAAGTTTAAATGTTTTAGTTTCTTATGCTCACCAATGCTGCATATATTCAATCAAAAATATAGAAAGACAGAAATATTGTGAAATATTATTAGGATTCAAAATAAATGAATTTATTCCTGTAATGGCAAAGCTGAATTTTCAGCATCATTACTCCAGTCTTATGATCATTCACATGATGATTCACATAATCATTCAGAAATCATTCTAATATGCGGATTTGCTGCTCAAGAAACATTTCTTATTATTATGAGTTTATTATCTGATTCAATTTTTATCAGTGATTATCAGTTATTATTATAACTGGCTGATTATATTATTATCAGTGCTGAAAACAGTTGTGCTGCTCAATATTTTTGAGGAAACCGTGATCATTTTGTTTTTTAAATCCAGGATTCTTTGATGAATGGTAAGTTCAAAAGAACAGCATTTATTTTAAATAGAAATCTTTTGTAACAATGTAAAAATGTCTTTACTAATCACTTCTGGTCATTTTAATGCATCCTTGCTGAATAAAAGTTAATTTCTTTCAACAAAAAAAAACAAAAAAAAAAAAACTTACTGACTACAATTTTTTTAACAGTAGTGTATATAAAAATATATATTTTTAAATTAAATAATTTTTTTAATTAGCTTTTGAAATGTCTTTAGACGCTTTTTAAAATGTGACTTAAAGCCTTTAAAAACTCTTTCTGTTGCTGCTTTTATCTTGTTGTTTCAATATAAATCAGGGAAGTCAGAATGGCGTTTCAGTGCTAAATCTCTAGACCTCTCCTGGCCTGGAACAGGAAGTGAGGTTGGGAAATCTCTCTGCTTCACTTGCAGCTAAGCACATTTCCTGTTCAAGTGCATTCCATTGTGTGAGCTACACAAACTGTTTGAGTTGGAACCGTTGGTCTATCTGTACTATTACAGTGATCTCCTCCCCCTGCACTAGTGATAAAACGTTACATACACGATTGAAGCAACAAAGGAAAACATTCACACACTAGAAGCGTCATTTAAACAAGCACTGACAGGTCAAGGTGGGATCCGCCTGTGCTGACACTCCTGCGAATTTTAGGAGTTGCCTGGATAGATTATCACAGCAAGAGATAGGAAGAGAGAAGTTGGCAAACTGGAAAATAGAGAGTGAATAAAAAAAACTGTCTAGAGCTTCAAACCTTGCCGGCTATCGCAGGAATGTTCATAGAATTTGTTGCAAAGCCCATGCCGAAAGCCATAGCCGACTCCACTCCCAGGAATGATGCCACTAGTTTCTCCAACTCTTCATGTCTGTCAAGGTTGCCTAAGCAAATCACACAAATAAATCAGCTAATGCAAGCAAACACTCACCTATTATTAACCGTAGCTAGAGAACCGACACCTGTGTATAAAGCAAAGTCATCCTAGTAAGCTCCTACATAAGACTACATAATAAATAACTAGATTTAAAGTCGGCATGAAATGAAAACTCACCCTATTTTCTAAATACGTCATATTGATCTCACTGTGAACAAGTCTTCCATGTATATTTCATTTTTTGAACAAGTCTTCCATGTATATTTCATTTTTTTTTTTTTTTTTTTATTAAATTGACCACAGTTTTTTATTAAAATGTCAAAACTGGATCTTCCGGTAAACACGACGTATACATTTATTATTTTCCCTTTTTTAGCCAAAGTTGATCTTTAATTAGCATGTTAAGCTTTAGCTTTTAGACAGTTTGTCCTTTTAAACTCAGAAAAGGTGAAAGTGTTCCCAACTTCCCAAGCACTGCTGCTAAAGCCAAACACATATTAAGATGGACATCTTTGCACGCTGAGCTGCATCTTTTGACATTTTTTGAGCGACCTCTGAGTTTAAGATGGTTAAAAAAAAAAAACTCTGCCTTTCAAATATGCGTCTCAAAATCTCTGCATTCACTCTGTTGGGCCCTGTTGAGCTGTTTTTGAATGCAAGACATGTATGTTACACTGTGTCTACACCAGGCGCGAGTGGCGTGATGCGACGTGACAAAAGAAATAGAACCCATTATAATCAGTGATGCTGTCTACACTGAACGCAGCATTGCGTGATGCAACACTGAAAAACCTGACGGTAAAATGATGCCCCGTTCTATTTCTGATGTACTTCAAGCGCTCGTGCTACTTTTGATACAAAGGACAAATGGATTTGCATGGCTTGCTTTGTCACGTCCGGTTTGGACAGCTTCTAGCTGTTGTGGCATGATGCAACCCGTGTAGACACGGTGACAGATAAACAGTAAGCTAGCCTTATAATAGAGGACCTTCACATAGAATGTGTTTTTGCATTCCTCTGCGCTGCTTTTCCATTGTTTTTCTAGGTAAACATGCAGTAGATGGACATGTTTCACCATTGCGCTTGCGTCTCGCACCTTGCATTTTGTCATTTTGTGTATAGCGTTTTTTAAACATAACACAATCTGTGTAAATGGCCCCTTAGTCCTCCAGTGTGTTCTGGGTGGATTTTAGATGGTTGCTTACTGGCCAAAGTCAAAAAAATTAAAAGCCAGTTTTTCGCATTATTCTATGCAATTTGAGCTTTCATTAATGTCAGTAGTGCAAATAGTATGGCATGATGTGTCTATGTTAACAATGCTTGCAATGGTGCAAGCACAAATAATAAACGCCCATTAAGGACATTTATGTCCCTATATTTTCTAAAAAGCAACCACCGAGCACTCACCCATTTCCTGTCTGGTGCTGGCCACGCCCACCCCAACTTTCACCGTCTCATCTCCAGCAGCCGTGGCACAGGAGCCTGTGTTCTCTGCAAAGCCCAGATAATTATACGAGCCCAGGTTTATCACATCTTTCAACACTCGCCCAGTGTATCTGAAAGAGCACAATACAATTGCGTTAAATTAATTTTGAGCAAACACTAATCCTTGACAACCCTAGACTGGATTGTAACTTTCATACAACCTCAGTCACCTCATATTTCAGGTTATACTTTAAAGTAGCCTTACTTTTGAAGGTTTATTGTACATGGGCTTGTAAATGACCTTGATATTAGCATCATTAGATTAATGCAGCTCTCATCTTGGGAGGTGAAACAATCAAGACGTGTTGTTTTTGTTCGTGTTCAGGTTCAAGACAGCCTACTTACTCAAAGGTCCAGTTGTAATCATTGGAACTCCGCTCAACAAGGTCAAACTTGGCCCCAGGAACACTGCAAATGGGCCTGTTCCAGCTGTCCCGAATCCTCATGTATAAATTCCTTGTGTAGAAATTCTCAAAGTCTTGATAAAGTGGAACAAAGTCCTTGGGGAGAAAAAAGTAACAGGAACAGTCACATACTTGACATTTTTGTTTCACCAACAGAAAACAACTCCTTACATTTCGGTGACTAAGTGGTCTTGGATACAATATTTTAGGAAGAACAACATCCATACAAAAGCACGTAGCAAGACAAAGCGTAACCTTTCAGTGCCCTAAAGTACTTTACAGTAACGGTAAACTGCACAATATCCTTCCTCTGACAAAATGTTCTCTTCCTCTCAAACTTACACCAATAAACTACCAATGAATTAAGTCTAATTGGTTGTACAATCACAGTAAATTACTCTCAAAATTTTTTCTGCCATATGAATTTTCAGAAGTAATCATTTAAAATAAAATATTTTTTTTTATGATTGTAATTTAATCTTTAACAATTTTCCTTCTAACATGAAACATACAGTAAACCACTTGGTTGATAAGAAGTTTCCATCTTTACGTCAAAACTCGTACATTAATAAAACTACATTCAAAACAATAATATTGTGAAATATTATTACAATTAAAAATAACGTTTCTATTTAAACATAATTTTATGCAATTCCTGTGATGACAAAGCTGAATTTTCAGCATCTTTACTCCAATCTTCAGTGTCACAAGATCCTTCAGAAATCTAATATGCTGATTTGCTTCTCAAGAAACATTTCTTATTATTGTTAAAGTCCACCTTTAGTCAATAATTTTATCCCTTAAAACTCATATTTGATCATAAAAATTACATATTTAAATGTTTTTTCCTGCCTTAAAATAGCTTGAATGTAATTCTACACCTTTGCTTCATGTATACGCGGAACCATGAATATGAAAATGAACCCTGCCTCCATTCACTCATACAGGGTCGTCTATAAGTCGATGTATCATAATGGTAAAGTGTTTTATGTATCGCTCTCTACAACGTCGGACACATAACGGTGATTAATATGATTAGCCTTTGGATTGACTACGTTATCAAACAGCTAATAATGTGTTGCTAATGTTACACAAACCATGTTCCCGCTGCCTTCTAAAAATCAGTATCCTTAGAAACGCTTTCCACAACTTAGAACGTCAGTGGAGAAAGGCATATAGTTTAAAATTTTAAATTTTGAAATTAAAATTAAAATTGGCTAAAATTATGGAGAAGAGCGTCCTCATTCAACTTCAGTCATTTATTGATGCAAATGAGATCTGTGAAGTGTTTCAATCGGGTTTTAAAAAACATCACAGTACGGAATCAACCGACCATGGTAATTTCACTGTAGTTCTACTCCTAGATCTGACGGCAGCGTTTGACACAATTGACCATCATATTCTTATATCTCATCTTGAAACGTGTGGGTATTTGTGGAAATGCCCTAAGATGGATAAAGTCATACTTTCAAAATAGGAGTTTCTCGGTCCACATGGGAGTTTGCATCGGCCTCTGCATCCCTAGCATCTGGTATCCTGCAAGCACCCATTTTCTCTTTATATGCTACCGTTAGGATTGATTTTGGGTAAATATGGTGTGTCATTTTATTCTTACGCCGATGATACTCAATTGTATTTGTCTTTTAACCCAAACTCTTCCAGTGCCTTGGGGCACTTGTTGGCCTATGTAGATGAGGTGAAGTCATGGATGGCTGCAAACTTCTTAATGAAGTCTTAATGAATGAAAAACAGAGGTGATTATTTTTGGTCCCTCTGAAATGAGTGATACGGCTGGAATTAACCTGGGTACACTGAGCCCTTTTAGGAAACATCAATTAAAAAATTTGGGTGTGATCTGTGACTGCCTTAAAATTTAACTTGTCAAACAGGGTTTATGCAGGTTTTACGAAGGTAAATTTAAGACCTTTTTAAGACCAATTAAAGAAAATTTAAGGAAATGGAAGGGAACATAACATGTCAATTTGTTCTCTAAATGTAAATGTCTAGGAAGCACAGAATGAGTTGTATTAGCAACACTTCAAAGTTACAAAATACAATTTCCAACAGATCTCCACTACTTTTTAATTCATTTTACAAAAATAGCTTAAAAGTCTGAATAGCTCTGCTCCCAAACAGAACATGGAAATAACTTAAAGTAATAACAAAAAGTGATGTTCTTTTTTATTAGTTTTGTCTTGTTTTCCAGTGCAAATATCTAAAAGATTCTTAAATCAAGATACATTTACTTGAGAAGCAAAATGACATAAGATAAGAAATCTTGTGATCTTGTGAAAGTGATTTTTTGATAAAAACAAGAACAAATATCTGCCAATGGGTTCAGAAAAATCAACTTAATTCAAATGAAAAAGTAATTTTCATACCCATTGACAGATACTTGTTCTTGTTTTAAGCATAAACTCACTTAATTTTGTTAAATTTCTCACAAAACAAGACTTAATTTATTCATTTTGCATCTAAAGTAAATGTATCTTGATTTAAGGATGTTTAGATATTTGTACTGGAAAACAAAAATCCTGAGGAAGTTTTTTTTTTTTTTTTTTGCAGTGCATGCAATTTAATTTTGGAATTTAATTTTTGGGTAAACTATTTACTCACATGAGTAAATGATGACAGAACTTTCATTTTTGGGTGAACTATCGCTTTAAGTGTACTGATCCGTCCTACTTTTGATTTATTAATCCTAAAGTTGACAAATTCCGTGACATTCCACATTATATAATAAATTCCATTTTTATGAATGGATTCTGCGATTCCATACCCGTTTTCCTCATCATTTAACGAAATCATAGAGCCCTAATTTAATGCCATGATATTGAATTTAAGACTTCTTAAGACTTATTCTGCTCCAATTTAAGACATTTTTAAGGCATTAAATTGTAGATGGTCAAATTAAGACTTTTTAAGACCTTTAAGACCCGCGGAAACCCTGGTCAAAGCTAGTTTTTATCAACTAAGAATGATTGCTAAGATTAAACCTTTCTTAGTACGCATAGACTTACTTGGAAAAGATCATTCATGTTTTTATTTTCTCTCGATTAGATTATTGTAACTAGCTTTATTATGGTACTCAAACAAAACTTTTGGATAGATTGCAGATGGTCCAAAATGCAGCCGCAAGACTACTGACAGGTACTCAAAAATATGGCCATATTACCCCTGTCCTGAGATCATTGCTTTGATTACCCAATGGTTTTATTGGTTAAAAACATATTTTTTTACATTAGCTTTTGATCAGGTATGAGTGTTGAGGTATTGTTGCTGTAGCTACCCGTCTGAGTTAGTCTTGAACGGTGTGTGTTGATGTTTTTTCGTGGTTATTAATTATTGTAATTCTCTCTCTCTTTTTCTCTCTATTTGATTTCATTGTACAGCTCTGTGGACAACTATGTTGTTTTATTATGTGCTTTATAAATAAAGTTGGATTGGATCATAATCGTAATATTCATCATATACATAATTCACCTGCTATATTGCTAAATGTACCCGATTTTTCATATCAACAGAAAAATATACCGGTATAACCTGGCTTCTCTTGAGACTCCCCTGCTTCACAGCATAGTTAATGATATGCTAAAGCCCGCCCACACATTGATGTGATTGGTTACAAGGTAGTTTGTGACGCAAGAATCACCGTCAAATTCAAAACGCGTTTTTGAGACTGCCTTTGGTTCACTGAGGTTAAGCAGAAAATACTGAATGAATTTGCACATGGTTTGTCTTAAAGTATATTAAAAACTCCACATAGACATATAAACAACATAAAAAAAAAAACTTTAAAAACAGTTGTGCTGCCTAATATATTGAAACCTTGACATTATTTTCATGATTCTTTGATGAACAGAAAGTACAATTTATTTATTTGAAATAGAAATAAGATGTAACTATGTTTTTACTGTCACTTTTGATCAATTTAATGCATCCTTGTATAACAGTACTTTGAACGGTAGTGTATATATTTACTTTTTCCACCAAGCACACATGCCAATGTTTACCTTCTGCTCCTCCCTTTCTCTGGCTATGTGGCATTTCTCTATTTTCCACTCCCTCATGAAATCCCGCAGATATCCAAAGATCGTAAGGATGCCGTAGCCCATGTACGTGAGCACGGCAACCAGCATGGGAGTTTCCTCGAAGGACTCAATGAACGGCCTGCTGTAAAGTTCTCCATTGCATGCAGCATGGTAAACCTGTAAAGCAAAGCCCATCAAAACACTGTAGTCATGGTACCATCACATTGTGGTTACTGATTGCAAGTTGTGCAAATTGCCTGTACAATACAAACGTTTGCAGAACAACGGATCCCTTTTTGGTTAATTTAACAGTTTAGTACAGAAACAGTGGCATGCATTTGTAAGATTGTAAGCTTTATTCATCGATAATTTGGAAAAGTCAGATTAACTTAAACAATTTAAAAGTTTGATCTCCCATTGTCAAGAACTCGGTTACTCATAGTGACCAAATGATCACATACAAGTTTTGGACCAAACAGATTAAGCAATTCATTCAAAACCCTGTGATTTGCAGGCACATGTGACTAGTCATGCCCCACTAACAAATACCACGGAGTCTAGCAACAGTGACATCCACGTGAGCCGCCACCAGCTCCAAGACAGCAGCACGACTTAGTATTCAACTGCAAGACTGAAAGTGGCTTCGAGGAAAAATGAGCGATAAAATATTTACAAAAGTTAGATCTTAAAGGCTGTTGCTGAACATTACAATGCAGAGTGAATCAGAGCAAGACAGTTTTAGTTGGATAAAGAAAGTAGAAAACATCTTGGAACAGATTACCCTGACCAATCTCCCACTCAAAACACTTACAGGAGGCACATGACGGAAATTCCTAGAGCTTTAACTTGAATCATTAGTTGCTTCCAAAACACAAGATCTTGACTTGCCTTCCTCAGTGGATTTGGCTATATAGCTATTAGATCCATTGACTGATTTATTATCAACAAACTTAAATGAAATATCGAATATAGATGTAAATATTAATAAAAATAAGATTTGCATATTAATATTTATATGTATAAATAATGTATTATGTAATATGATATATGTATGTTACTAAAACCAACAATATATTTAATACAGGGACTATTCAAATATAGAAGTAGAATTTTATTACCAATCTATAGATCTATTTTCTATAAATTTATATGAAACACAAATGGAAATATTCACAAAAACTACATACACATTATAATTCTAAAGTATATTACTAAAACCTACAGTGATTTTATACAGAGCAATTGAATATAAACCTAGCATACTATATGAAATATCACTCAGGGTTGGTCCATGAAGTCTTGGGTACAAAAAGACACCAAGCTTGGTTTGCCTTTCTCAATGCATTTGACTTACAAATGCAAAGACAGCATGAGCTTGCACTTGCATATTAACTTTCTGGTTCAACAAACAGTTTCCACTAATGGCAGTATCACATTAGCTAGATCATCATGTTTCAGATGTTACGATGGCCAGGGCTCATAAAAAGATATTATGAGGAGAAAGTCTACATCTCATCTGGCTGTCAAACTTTACTTTTTCCACATGTGATCATGCCATAAACAGTGAAAGTGCATGTCATGCACTAACTGAACACTACCCAGGCAGCCACAGCATTGGGAGCAGCTGTTGTGTTGCCATGCATCATCATCATTATCAGCAACAAAATGCACATGTAGATATGAAATATTAGACATGCATGATTCGAAGCTCTGAATGCATGATGTGGCCTCACCTTCTCCTGCTTTTGATACTGATGGTGGTGATGATGGTTCTTCACCATGCCATTTCTTCCTGGTTTCACACCATTCGCTGCATGACAATCCTCTTTTTTATTCCCCGCGCTCTCAGTCATACTTATCCAAGACTAAACACATACGATCAAATGCATGAAAACTGAAAAATGGTAATGAGTCGGTGATCAGGGAGACGCGCGTCCCCGCTACGCTACCCCGAGACCCACAAGAGGGAAACCTGAAATTCCAGCCTCCGCACACCGGAAATCAACGCCCCGTCAGTCGCGTCAGCCAATCAGAACGCAGAGTTGAGATATTGGGCGTGATTTGTATTGCAAAGGGCGTGTTCCTTCAGCGCGCTTTTCCTGCTGGGAGAATTGAACTCGAATAACCTCTGTGTGTTTCACCTGTCTGTCCATACTCAAATACTTGTATGATGCTTACGGTTGCAAATGAAATAAGATCAACTATAAAATGTGAACAATCTTATATAATATGTTTGGGCTCGGAAACAGGCGCAGGATCAAGCAAAATGACAAGATTAAGACATACCCACGATTGCATCCCTTTCCCCGTGTGATATGCATTTCCTCTATTTAAAATATAATTTTAAGAGTTCCATTCAGGTGAACAGATGAAAAAATATGTTTTATACTGTGTATTTTATCAACAATGTTAGCAATTAGATCCCTTTAAGAATTTTATATATTCGTATTTATATAGTACATGTAATGTTATAATAATTTGAATACAAATTATAATAATAAATTATAATGTACATTGCTAAAACCTAAAGATTAATCCAATATCAGTTAACCTATGTGTATTATATTGGGGAGGCTGTTGCTTGTTGTCACTTTGACCAATAGCGGGGCATGTTGTGAAATTTTACTTTGGAGGTCCAAAAATATTTAGATAGATAGATAGATAGACAGACAGACAGACAGATAGATACATAGACAGACAGACAGACAGACAGACAGATAGATAGATAGATAGATAGATAGATAGGTAGATAGATAGATAGATAGATAGATAGATAGATAGATAGATAGAACAGTCGAGAGAGACAGACAGACAGACGATAGATAGATAGATAGATAGATAGATAGATAGATAGATAGATAGATAGATAGATAGATAGATAGATAGATAGATAGATAGATAGATAGATGGTAGATAGAACAGTCGACAGACAGACAGACAGACAGACAGACAGACAGATAGATAGATAGATAGATAGATAGATAGATAGATAGATAGATAGATAGATAGATAGATAGATAGATAGATAGATAGATAGATAGATAGAACAGTCGACAGACAGACGATAGATAGATAGATAGATAGATAGATAGACAGACAGACAGACAGACAGACAGACAGACAGACAGACAGACAGATAGATAGATAGATAGATAGATAGATAGATAGATAGATAGATAGATAGATAGATAGATAGATAGATAGATAGATAGATAGAGTTTATTTATTTACCAGACTGTTTTATCCAAGGCAACTTGAGACTGGAGTAAACACTGTGGGCCAGTTGGTGTCTCTCTTACATCACCAGTCGCACAGTTTGTCTAGGAACTATGGGATTTTGCCCGAATCAGCGCATTGCACAGCTCAGACTACACCCTGTGTCTTCTGCTGAAAGAAAAGCTTGTGAACGCCCTCTCTCAACCACAGTTAAGACATAAACAATTCTTTAAATTTATCAGCCCAAGAAGGCCCTTCCCCCTGTTTTCCACACAATGACATCATTGTCGCCTTGAACATGCTCGAATCGTGAAAGGCCTGGAAATAAATAAACATATAAATGAATGAATAAAAACACACAATCTCATGCTGTCCAAGCAAGATAAGACTGTACTGTTCATTTAGCACATATTAAACAATATCTGCCACTTTCTGTTTCTTTTCAAAAACAAGATTGTAAAAGACATTAACCCCCTGCATGAGAGTGATACATGGGCTATGATATGAAGGGTGAAACATCAGATAAAAAATGTGCGCAGAAGTTCAGTAAAGCCTCAGGGGTAGTCTAACTGGATCATGGACTGGAGTCATTACTCTGCGATAAAACATCTGTGAGATTCAATGAACAGCAGGCAGAGCTGTTATCACCATTGACATTGAGCAGGACACACTGCCTCAAATATTCACATTAGTATTAACAGATATGTACATCCCTGTTATATTATATTGGTGCCCCTAATCCTGAATATGCTGTTACATCCTTGACAACAGGCATTTACGTAAACAATGCTATATATTATATGGGCCTATTTTATCTGTTACATGGAGCTTAATGGTAAAACATATATATAATTTATGTTTAAAATGTTTTATATATTTATAAACCATAGATATCAAATCAAACAGCAATGACATGGAAACCAGGAGAAACAATTGTGCCATGAAGAAACAAATTAGAAGGCTTTTCAGTCCACAAATCACCAACATTCACCATGGATTTAATGTAGTAACTCTAACTGTAACCATGGTATTGTGGCAGAAATAGTCGGATGTTTATTCTAGCACTTCAAAGCCCTAAATATTATCCAATTTAAATGTTATTTTTTAATGTGATGACCAAAAACATCATTTGTTCATCCTTCAAAGATTGTCCCCATTTGTAAAACTAAAAGTTTTAAGATGTAGGAAAACTAACTTGTGGCACTTTTCCACTGCATGGTACGGCTCGGTACGCCTCGGCTCAACTTGGCTTGCTTCGCTTTTCCACTGCGTGGTACGACTCGGCTTGGCTCGCTTTGGCTCGGTTTGCTTTTCCACTGCAGTTAGTACCGCTTCAAAGTGGGTGGAATTATAGAATGATCGCTATAGTTGCGCCATGACACCCTACTGCCGTGACATTATCGTAAACGCAACACAAACAAGTGCGCGACACAAACAAACGCACAACACAGGAGCAATGGAGCCTATCGATTCATTCCAGATCACCCCATCCAGCTCTCGCTGGATCTGCTCCTTGGCTACCAACGAGAGGAACGTCTGCACCTTGTCTACTGACCACGATTCAACCATTTCTTTTTTCAAGTTCATGCAGTGCCATGCAGTGAAAAAGCACCAAAAAGTGAGCCGTACCGAGCCGTACCATGCAGTGGAAAAGCGCCATTGGTGGCAAACAAACACTTTTATTTAAAAATAAAAAATAATTAACCACTATAGCCAGTAGATGGCAGCAGAGGAGCAATTATTGGCTTAGACATTATGAAATCACTATTATAAAACATCAAACCATCAAGTTTTCTTCAAATTGCGACCGAAAGCATCGCAATTTGAATTATACCGAAAGCAAGCAAATAGCGCTCCTTTTATAATCACTGAAGCTGTTGTCAGTTCAGTATGAGACTATAGAAGAACAATGGTATATTTAATAATTTAGTTTTTTTTTTTTTTTTGTTAATTTTATCTGCATCTCAACTCAAACTGTATGTTGACCCAATATCTCACAATGAGATGTTAAATATCTAAAAATGTGACTTTATTTCTTAAAATTGTGACTTTATTTTCATAAAATAAAGAATCAAACCTATTTAAGAAAGAAAGAAAGAAAGAAAGAAAAAATTTACACACACACAAAAAAAAAAAAAAAGATTTTAGGGGATTCAGATCCAATGCATAGAGAGAATTGTTATTTTTGCTACCCAGAAGCTGTCAAACCAGCATTCTGCTAATCAATTTTATACAAATACTCTCTTATGTTCTTATGTTTCAGCATACTATCTTGACTCTCCCCTTCTGGGCAGACTATGATTTTTTTCAGCTCCACCAAGAAATCTTTGCCAGAAACATCACACACAAGCCCTTTATCTCCTCTCTCCCTTCTTTTCCACACAAGCCGCTCTGTGTTTAATTAAGAAAAAAAAAAAAAAAAAACAATAAGGGAAAGAAGTGTAGGAAAGCATTTGCCCCAAGCCTTTAGGAGCTCTAAATGCTCGCCCACCCCCCACTTCATCTTCTTGCTGCATTGACTTTTCACACACTGATCCTGGACTGTGGTTTATATAACCGAATGTCACTCAAGGAGATTGGTGTCAGCGCTGATAACGTACCAAAGTGATCGGAGACCGAGATCTCGCCACCTAATTATGGAGCCTCTTGCCCGACGTGCATCTGGAAGGGAGCGATAAGAGGAATGCAGCTGATGGGAATAAAGCGTTTCTGAGGAGGGGGGTTGCAGAGGCAGGCAGGGGTACCACAGCGTTCTGAGCTCCCTCTATATCTCTCTCCGCCTGCTTAGATTCATGTTTGCTACTGGCTCCAAATGCATTGGAGTTGGAAAGTGAGTGGGAGAGAGAGAAAGGGAAACTGAGTAAAGGTAGCCATTTTCTTAAGCCACGTCGCAGTGCAGATGAGATCAAAATGGGGTGTGTTTATATGAACAACTTCAGGTTTATCACCTGTCAAACTCATCAAAGCGGCAGTGTGGTGTACTGAGCTACTGAGGTCACCCTTCAACATGCTCATCTCACGTCGGGTACATCTGATGCAATAGCCATAGCTTTCAAGTCACACTCTTATGCCTTCTAGACTGTGCGATTTCGGCAATCCTATAAGATCATTACAAATCACACGGTAACACTTTAGAACTGTTCCGTCATTTATGAATAACTACACAGGAACAAATGAATAACACACTATTCTAGTAACTACTATTAATTCACACGAAAATCTGATTAACAAATGAGTAAATAATATAGTGCTCAGTTGAATGAGGTAGTTCACTATATTAGCTAATCAGTAACTACTATTTTTTTCATACCTCCCAGAGGACTACTAAGAACTACTATATACAGGTTCATAATTAATGTGAATAATGCCTAATGTATAATTAATTCTAAAGTGAAGATCATGGTAACTCACGAGTAATGACTCAAGTATTACCAAATCATTCAGAAGGAATTACTATTTATCTGGATCAGTGTTCTAAAGTTAAAAACATGACAACTCTCTAGTATTGACTGACGTCATTGTAAGCTTTTGAGGTTACAATACTGTAAACAGCAAGGGTTAAGAACATTTTTCAAAGTAAAAATATCAAAAAATTTAATTTAAATCTTCAACTGGGTGAATGCAAATTTGTATTTTTTTTTTAAACAAATGCATAATTTATATTAAATATATATTCTTTTAAAAAATGCCCAGAAATATATGAGGGAAATATATTTTCAAATATTATATATATACAGTATATAAATATAACACATTTTTCTTAAACATATACATGCATGTGTGTGTATTTATACACACTAAAAAATGCTGGGTTGTTTTGGACAAACCTAACTGTTGGGTTAAAAACTGAATTGGTTCATATTTGACCCAAATTTGGGTTAAAACAACCCAGCATTATTTAGAGTGTATATGCATAATAATTATACCCAGTACACACACATATATTATGTAAGAGAAGTAATAGCACACTACTTCTCAACAAGCTGCACAATTTGAGGTATGATTCATGTCTGTTGCAGACATGGGGCAGGGCAAGTTATGCACCTTATATGTAATGCTTTGGATTAAGGGTTTAAATCCCTAATACTATGAGCAATTGTGATGTTTGTTTTGGCAAGTGCCACTAATAATTAAGCCCCTATAGATGATGGCTGTTGATTTATGTTGTGTGTAGTTACACATCCCTGTTACATAAATGTGGAGATAGGCTGTTCCATGTGATGATGTCGAATGCCAGAAACATGTCATATGGATGATGAGTATTCAGAACACGTGGAAAACCCCTGTTATCAGCCCCCTCACTGCTGCTCTCTGGGATAACACACAATACCAGAAAAAAGGGCTACATTACAAACCACGTTCCGAAACCTATTACACCAAACAGAGAATTCACTGAACTGAATAGGCAGAAATGAAGGACCGTCAACAGTCGAGTTCATCCAATTGGATTCTCCTCTCTCCCAACCTCCAGATCCTTCTTTTTTTGTTACAGGAAGGAAAAGCTGGAATAGCATTAGCCAGCACAACATTGGAGCTCCTGCTGAACTACTGGAAGTGTTTTGGATTCCCCAATACATACTTTCCAGCTTTCATTTCCTCTGGCTTTCCTGTTTGCTTTAGAACATTTGGAAGGGAACTTCTCTCTTCCTGGCCCCCTTTATCAGACGATGACACACGGGGCTTTGGAAAAACAAATGCAAATGAGCCTCTGGACTGCAAAAAGGAAAAAGAAAAAAAAAAGTGTTTTTGTTTTGTTAAATTACAAGTTTACAGTACTTTTTTTTTTTTATCAAAATTGCAGACAAAGAAAAAATGCAGCTTTTTTTTTTTTTTTTAAACAAATCCTTCAAAGTAACACATTTGTGTGAGGTTTATCCTTAAAACAAAGGACACATAATTTTATAACATTAGTTAAGAATTCAAAATGAGCCTTTTCTTAAATGTATCTTATTTTCGGGACATTTAGATATTTTTACAGGAAAACAAGACAGTATTGATTAATAAGAAAATGATTTTTGCAGTATGCCCAAGTTTTATTCATTTTATATAGATGGATGATGTTTAAGCTGAAAATTATCGGGAAACATTTCTATTATAGCTGAGAATTAGATTCTCCATTTTCTTGCTTTCTGGCTGACAATATGTTTCTTCCAACAGTTGCATAAATCATTTTTAACCTTTAAGAAATGGTGTTTACAGAAAACAATTCATTATCACATATTATGCGGTGGAATATTTTAGGACTAATTTTGATTGGAAATGCCAACTGCGAAAACTGTGTATAAAATCTGTGTAGAGCAAATCACAGATCTTGAAAGTATCTTGTCTCATTAAAGTTGTAATTCTTTAACAGCGTTCTCTGACTTTCAGATTTTGAAGCATGTGTCTAAGCATGTTTTGCTTAAACTGGTTGTTCTCAGGGCACAATCAAGCTCAGACGTCCAATGAGAGTACCTGCTTAGATTTTGCTTCAAATGTCCTTTAGGGGGCGCTAATGGACCACAGCACTCAGCACAGACAAAACTGACAAAATCAGTGCAGTGCAGTCAGCTTGGCTGAAAATATATATATGAAGATAATGCAAAGGTGTAAAGTTAATAAAAATGTTTTTATCACCATTTAAACTATAAAAATGTAATAAAGAAAGAGATACAATTAAATGCATTTTGCAAATGCAACTTCAAAACATAAAGAAACGGCAAATTCTCCCACAACATCTACAGTAAAAGTCTTATTAAAACAGATTTAACAGTGAATGGAGCAAAAAATACTGTATAAAATTCTCTGTCAAATTTTGTCAAGTATCCTTGAAAATGTGTTTCATGTGATAATATCTAAATTAATTGGTTTTATTTAAGTGCAAAATATTATTCAGTATGACTCAATCAACAAAAACATTTTGTAAGCCAAAAAATCGTTTTTTTCTTTACCATCATATCATAATAGACGCATATGTTTTGTATATAACATATGGTTTCTATCACAGGAGCTATACAAACCTTTTCTTCTTTATTTTAGAGCCTTTTATCAAAAGAGCTGTTGCATGTTATGACCTAAATAATGTGAAAGGTAACATAGTCACATCAAAGCCAACACTGCCATCCACGCATTCAGCGAGCATCTATAATGTTCCTGGCGCACTACATTACTCTCTGCATCTAACCTGGACCCAATTACAGGGGGCCTGGAACAATTTCACAGAGCTTGTGTGGCTACTCAGCAGATAGAGTTGCCATGGGAGCCAGTGTGATTGAAAAAGAAAAATTACAGGCTGCCAAAAGGGAAAGAGAGAGAAACAGAGACAGAAAACATAAAGAGCATTTTGCTCTCCACAACATGCAAGATATTAGATAAAATGTAAACAATTGTCTTTTCACCTTCAGCTAGACTGAAATATCACAGTTAAGTACATGTCCAAACAATCCAATTCCTAAGACAAAGACATGTGAAATTCAGAAGAACTTAAAGTCCCCCTGTAGTCAATAATTGTATCCCTTAAAACTCATCTTTGATACCCAAAATGACATATTTAAAGTTTTTTCCTGTGAAAAAAAATTCTTCATGCTTTAAAATAGCTTTAATGTAACTCTACACCCTTGCTTCAGCCCCGCCTCCACTCACTCACATGAGCTCAGAGATCCACTCACTCAACTTTACTCAACTTACTGAGGTAAACGCTGCACAATAGTATCGCTCTTTACAACGTCGGACACATAACGGTAATTAATATGATTAGCCTTGCGCTTGACTACATTATCAAACAACTAATAATGTGTTGCTAATTATACACAAACCATGTTCCCGTTCGCCATCTCAGTCTGCCTTCTAAAAATCAGCATCATTAGAAACGCTTTGAACATCATAGAACATCAGTGGATCATGAAGTGCATCATAACATCGTAATATACATATACATAATTCACCCGCTAAATTGCTAAATGTACCCGTTTTTATATATCAACAGAAAAATAAGCCCGCCCCCATATTGACGTGATTGGTTACAAGGTAGTTTGTGAAGTAAGAAACACCAGGGATTTCAAACTGTGTTTTTGGTTCACTGCAGTTTTAAGGAGAAAATATTCAGCAGTGGTGTTGACTTATGAATTTGCACATGGTTTGTCTTAAAGCATATTAAATTATTGTGTAATGATATTGTATTGTAGACTGGAAATAGATTTTTTTTTTTGTGCAAAAAGTTTATATTATTTATATCAATGAAGATAATCTTTTATTTGACAGTTGAGTAACTTATAACAAAAATGTATAACTTTTTACCATTTCTGACACATTTTTCTAACCTTCGCCTTTTGAGCATGTACCATTTACCATGTTTTTTGGATATTTACCATTGTAGTACTATTATATTTTGGAAGTACATTGGAATACCATGTACATACCATTATTCATTAATTTCTGCCCAACTGTATATTTTAAAATACCATAGTATTACCATGTGATACTATGGTTGAAAAACATGTTAATACCATAGTACTTTCTGGAATGTAATTGTACTGTAAAAATCATAGTATATGAATTTCCAAGTAGATGCAATCTTAAAGCTGCTGTCCGTAACTTTTTTTGTGTTCAAGATTTACAAAAATTATATAATGATAATTTACAACATGAATCCATTTTCCAAACCGTGTTTTTGTCTTACCCTGAATCATTATGGTACACTTATAATAAGTGTTTATATTGGGACTATTTCAGACCGGTCTGGTAGGAACCGCTGCGGAGGAGCACAGTCCCTGCGTGACTCGCCATAGACATAAACAGAGAGAAGTAGCTCCGGCTGCAATGTTCTTCCGCAAGACGCATGCAGTTCTGTTTATTAACCGCTAGAGCGCAAAAAGTTACGGACTGCAGCTTTAAAAATAATGGTTCTTTATTGGCATCGATGGTTCCATGAAGAACCTTTAACATCCATAGAATCTTTCCATTGCACAAACGGTTCTAAAAAAGTTCTTTAGAAAACCTTCTTTTGAAACCTTAATTTTTAAGTGTATTTATACCATAGTGCTTTTATGGTACATGTCAAAAAGTCATGGTAGTACCATGGTACTTTTTTGTAAATGACATTAATCTGTAATACTGAGTGATTATCATATTCTGAAAGAATGATTAGCATGTATTAACATATTCATATTCTGTACTATAGTACTACAAGATACTGAGGAATATTAAGTGAAAATTCGGACTTGAATCTGAGTGAATTCAAATTTTTGAGGTTGGTTAAGGTCACTGTGCTTGAACATTAATAGAATGTAGTACATTTGACTAACGGGAGCTTTGATGTTAATGGATACCTTAGCACTGAGAGCAACAGCAGGCACGTACACACACACACACACACACACACACCTCAGACACACCTCATGCCTCACCGTTAACCACAACATCGAAATATGTGACCAGTAAACAAACAGCGTATAAAACAGCAGCAAGCTGTAAGACCCCAGCCCCTTAAAATCATTGCCCCATCCACGTTGCCATGGCAACGGGCGCAGGCCGATTAAAAACAATGTCTGCGCAAATAACATAATGGGCCATAATCAACACACCGGGAAGCCAGGGGCTCTGCCTGCTGAAAGCGCACATCACCATAACAACAGCAGCTGGTACTCCTCAGAGTGTCTGAACATTTGCTCACCTAATCTGTGATTTTTTGACAGAAAGAAGGAGAGATATGGAAAGAGAGGGACAGTGAGGGAAAGACAGTGAGAGAGACAGAAAGTAATTCGACTGCTGACCTGAAGAAGGTCTACTGTAATCACAACCATTGCAGAGATTTTAAAAAAACAATTTCTTCTCTCAAAAAATGGTGAATATGTACACTATAAAAAAATATCCCTTTAAATTTATGTTAAGAAAAACTGGCAGTGGTTGCCAGAAATTCACCATAAAAATACTGTGATAGTGTTTCCGGTTTTACAGGAGGCCTGCATATTTACAACTAACCATAACCAAATATTTCATTTAAGTGATATAATATTAATATTCCTGCTTTAACTACCAAACTCTGCATTTTACCTTAAAATGTGATAACCACCTCAATAATACAGGTGGCACAATAGAAAGTCACATGATGAATCAGAGTTCATCATAAGCAGCCTGTTCACATGGTCAATACTCGTAGACGGCACACAGGGTTATACACACAGATAAAACACCATCATGGTAACACACATGACACAAAAATAATGCAATAAACATTTACTATATAACAAGATTTAACACAAAGCACACTAATACTGACAAAAATAAGAAGAATATTGTTGGTTCTGTTCGTGTTTTTGTCTAGTCCAGAGTTGTCTGAGTATTTTGTTATTTTTGAGTTTGTGTTTAGTAAAATAACTGCTGCGCTTAGATCCAGCCCTTTTTTAAAAATCTTTCTTGCAAATTGCAACCACTGCTGACAGAAGAACAGACCTTATATGGATCTAGTGGCAGTTCGAATCCTCCTCCTCTCTCAGGGGGACCGCTCCCTCGAGAGACACACAGAGGAATTTTTAGACCTTTTCCATCTAGTACACTACAATGAAGATAGCCTCAATACCGAGACGAGAGCGTGCCTGCCTGGAGACGGGCCTCAAGGGAGCTTCCAGGAGTTTGTGCACTGGGTCCTGTTACACTGTGGATCCCCCCTTTACCGGTAAGATGGAGGAGGATCACAACACAACCGTCCACGCCACAAACTTTGCGCTACCTGCCACCACCATCCCAAAGGAGAGAAAGCCAGAGCCCACCGCAGACAAAGAGCCAGAGCCTGCTGCGATGCCAGAGCCAGAGCAGACGCCTGAGCCATATATCGCCCCGGAGCCCGAGCCTAACACGTTTGACCAGGTGCATGAGCTGGCAACATCGTCAGCCACCAAGGGAATAGTGGTGGAATATGTTATTGATGTCTTTGATGTCAACTTCCACCTCCTCTGCCAGTTCAGAGTCAGCCAAGACAGCCATACCTGAGAATTCTGCCTAATTTGCGCCGGATAAGGAGGCCGTTCCTAAGATGTCTGTCCGTTCCGCGTCGGCCAAGAGGGCCGTTCCTGAGAAATCTGTCTGTCCTGTATTGGCCAGAAGGGCTGTTTATTAATCCCCTGCGTGCACTTCCCAGTCCTTTTCCTACACTGTCTGCTCGGTGCATTGTGAATCTGTCTTGGACTGATTGTTCGTCAGCTTGACCCTGGACTGTCGACCTGTTTGCTCCTAGAACCTCTAAGCCCTTCACTCCACCTCGGCCCATCAACATGTCAGCTTCACCGTGGCTCCTCAGCTCCACCTCGGTCAGTCGTTGCTCTGCTGTCGCCATGGACTTACGGCCTTCATCTGTGACTCATCCCTCCACCCCTTTGGCTCCATCAGGCTTCGCCTTCCCTCCAGCTCCACCTTAGTCCTTGGTTGTACCGGCTCGTCCCTGCAGCTCCACTTTGGTCTCCGGGACCGCCCGGTCTTGTCGGCTCCGCCTAGGTCTCCATCGCCATCAGCCTCGTCTCAGTCAGTTGTCCCCTTGGTTCTGCCTGCCAAGCCTCCACCATGGCTCTTCCCTTCATCGACTCCACTGTGGGCTTAAATCTTGGGATTCCTGCTGGGGGATCCACCCTTGCTCCTTTTACCGCTAACTCCTCCCTGGCTCTTCGTGTTGTCTGCTCCTCCCTGGCTCCAATGGTCATCCCTTATGCCTGCTCTGTATCCCCCACTTAAGCCCTCTCACGCCCTCCTCTGTTGGAATATTTGTAATTTTTATGTTAATAAAGGCAAAGAGTTAGCGCCTTCTTGCTAGGGGGATATGTTAAGTGTACTCTGTGTTTGTTTCTGTTTTGGGTGGGTTTAATTTGTTTCAGTTCAGTTTCCTGTGTCTCAGTTTCTATGGTTTCTCTTTGATTTGATTATCATGTGCAGCCGTTATTCATTTCATCTGTTCTCGTCCGATATTGTTGGTTATTCTGTTCTTGTTTTTCTAGACCAGAGTTTTCTGTTTTCTGAGTATTTAGTTATTTTTTGAGTTGGTGTTTAATAAAAAGTTCCGTGAAGCATGAAAAATACTGTAAAAATCTACAGTATAAAGATGTTAATTGGTTAACTGTTGACAGCGGTGGTTGCAAGAAAGGTGGAAAAAAAAGTCAGAATCAAACCAGCACCCTTGTGAGCACAACTACTCAAATGTTGACAGATAAACCACTGTGCCACATCAACGACTATGCAATATCTTTACAGATGATAGTTTCACAAAACAACTCTATAAGATACTCTAGAGGCTAGCTGTGATTTATGCATTAGCAAACAAAACAGTATTTATGGCCTCTCCTGCCTCAGCACTCAAGAGTTCGGGTATATTCTACTTTGTACATTGACATTATCAGTGTGTTGCTCGGGAAGGCAGGAAATAAAAAAGAAATACATGTCTCCTAGCTACAGCCATCAGCGTCGCTCATGAGAGAACACAAGCGCGGAGCTCACCGAGTTACTCTGGCACGACGGGAGAAGAGTTTGTGTGATGAGACAAAACCGTACTCATCTGTCATAGCCCTCACAACTAAAGCGAAAGAAAAAAAAGAAAAACAAAAGAAACAAATTCACAGAATGCACAGGCCATTGAATAGAGTGACCTTTGAAAGGCTTAAATTGTGTTGGAAAGTATAGCACTCAGTGACATTTCAAACACTCGGTTGAGTATGAAGTGTCTGAAAGCTTAAACTACAAAGTAGAGCTATACACTACAGCAGCTGAACAAAGAGAGGCAGGCATTTAAAAAAACGGAGAGTTGAGAGAAATAGGTTGGAAAAAGCAAGATACATTATGGTCTCACTATGCATTCATCTAAAATAAACAGTGAATTATTTAGAAATGAAGAAAAATGTGAATATACAGTACATTTAATGTATCTCAAAATATATCTATTATAATATATTAAATACTTAAAAAATCATATATATATATATTAGTGCTGTCAAACGATTAATCGCACCCAAAATAAAAGTTTGTCTTTATGTGTGTGTATAATTATTATGTATATATAAATACACACACATGCATGTATATATTTAAGAAAAATTTGTTATATGTACATATAAAATATTTATATTTATATATAATATAATTTATTATAAATATATATACAGTATATACATGCAAACATTTCTTAAATATGTACATGTATGTGTGTATATTCAAATATACATCATAATTATACACAGTACACACACATATACTTTGGATGTGATTAATCACGATTGATCGTTTGACAGCCCTAATATATATATATATATATATATATATATAAATTATATTACACATTTAATATATTATTATGTAAAAAAAAAAAAAAAGTGTGTACAGTCATCATAATACAGTCATAATCCTATCCCTAACCCACAAATAATATAGATCTTACACCGCTGTCTAAAAGTAATTAGAATATGCAAATGCTGCATTATCAATACTAAATGATTTTACAGTTGTGGACTTACAATCTATTAAAAATGTCACTCTTAATATAAATGACTTGTCACACAAAGATGCATACTTGGAAAATCAGCACACATTTGCACCCATAAAACTATGGAACATCACTTGACAGAACCATTTCAATTTCATTGCCCTCTTAATTTTCTTCAAGTTTGAATGAATTGTGCATTCAGCATCTAATTATGTTGCTAATGAATAGCTAATAAATAAATAGGCTGCACAGCATTTCACTTTGTGAAATGGAACATCTAAAATCCCACTTCCATTTTGACAGACACTTGGTATTCCGGCGCTGTCGTTCCGGGCTATCCACAATGGCGAAATGTTGTCTCTGATCAGCTCATCTCACAGGATTCTAAACAACTGGTCTGACAAGCTCTGGGTGCTCTTTAAACCACAAAAAAAGGGCAAAAGCTAAGCATGCTAATGGTGTGGAAAACCCACACCATCAGTCAGTAAAGGTAGACAAGATGACTCACATTGCAGTCAATGAGAAGCTCAGCAACTTAATTCAGATGAAAGCATAAAATGAAATCAAGTAAGAAAGGAGCACTGGCCTGACCGCTGTGCTCAATGTTTAGGAACAGTGTTGATTTTGGTGAAATTATCATGTTTGGAGGCACTAGGGGGAGTGTTTTGCTAAGGGAATGAGGGTACAGGCCTGTTCCCAGAGCCACTGTCCTGCATCTTAATGCGACTGCTGCAGTAATTATTGGTAATGGCAGTGATTATAAAAATGACACAGCAAACGCAATTCTGCCCCAATTTGCAAAGCTAATGTTCTTTAATTAGCTCCTAAAATGAGGGCTTTTGAAGGTAAAACCACATTTTCTCTTTGACTTGAGGATAAATTGTTGTACTCAACTCAAGCGCATTTTAGCACCTATAGGTGCACAGACGTGAATGTTATAGTGTTGCTCCCCCTCAAAAAGGGCTGTGGTGGTACCAGTGATGCTATCAGACAGTAATACCATGGTGTTTTCAATATGGTATATCTAATATGGATACAGAACATATATCCTTCCATGGAACTGCCATTTCTTTTGACATTTACCATGGTAGTAGCATACTATTCTTGATTATTCTAAATTATTAGCTTCTGAAAACATCACTGTACTCACTGTGCCATGGTACCACTACCACCAGCAAAATAAATAAATACATATTTTAAAATTTCTTATTTATCAACATATATTATACAAACCCGATTCCAAAAAAGTTGGGACACTGTACAAATTGTGAATAAAAACAGAATGCAATGATTTGGAAGTTTCAAATTTCAATATTTTATTCAGAATACAACATAGATGACATATCAAATGTTTGAACTGAGAAAATGTATCATTTTAAGGGAAAAATAAGTTGATTTTAAATTTCATGGCATCAACACATCTCAAAAAAGTTGGGACAAGGCCATGTTTACCACTGTGTGGCATCCCCTCTTCTTTTTATAACAGTCTGCAAACGTCTGGGGACTGAGGAGACAAGTTGCTCAAGTTTAGGAATAGGAATGTTGTCCCATTCTTGTCTAATACAGGCTTCTAGTTGCTCAACTGTCTTGGGTCTTCTTTGTCGCATCTTCCTCTTTATGATGCGCCAAATGTTTTCTATGGGTGAAAGATCTGGACTGCAGGCTGGCCATTTCAGTACCCGGATCCTTCTACGCAGCCATGATGTTGTAATTGATGCAGTATGTGGTATGGCATTGTCATGTTAGAAAATGCAAGGTCTTTCCTGAAAGAGACGACGTCTGGATGGGAGCATATGTTGTTCTAGAACTTGGATATACCTTTCAGCACTGATGGTGCCTTTCCAGATGTGTAAGCTGCCCATGCCACACGCACTCACGCAACCCCATACCATCAGAGATGCAGGCTTCTGAACTGAGCGCTGATAACAACTTGGGTTGTCCTTGTCCTCTTTAGTCCGGATGACATGGCGTCCCAGTTTTCCAAAAAGAACTTCAAATTTTGATTCGTCTGACCACAGAACAGTTTTCCACTTTGCCACAGTCCATTTTAAATGAGCCTTGGCCCAGAGAAAACGCCTGCGCTTCTGGATCATGTTTAGATATGGCTTCTTTTTTGACCTATAGAGTTTTATCCAGCAACGGCGAATGGCACGGTGGATTGTGTTCACCGACAATGTTTTCTGGAAGTATTCCTGAGCCCATGTTGTGATTTCCATTACAGTAGCATTCCTGTATGTGATGCAGTGCCGTCTAAGGGCCCGAAGATCACGGGCATCCAGTATGGTTTTCCGGCCTTGACCCTTACGCACAGAGATTGTTCCAGATTCTCTGAATCTTTGGATGATATTATGCACTGTAGATGATGATAACTTCAAACTCTTTGCAATTTTTCTGAGAAACTCCTTTCTGATATTTCTCCACTATTTTTCGCTGCAGCATTGGGGGAATTGGTGATCCTCTGCCCATCTTGACTTCTGAGAGACACTGCCACTCTGAGAGGCTCTTTTTATACCCAATCATGTTGCCAATTGACCTAATAAGTTGCAAATTGGTCCTCCAGCTGTTCCTTATACGTACATTTAACTTTTCCGGCCTCTTATTGCTACCTGTCTCAACTTTTTTGGAATGTGTAGCTCTCATGAAGTCCAAAATGAGCCAATATTTGGCATGACATTTCAAAATGTCTCACTTTCAACATTTGATATGCTATCTATATTCTATTGTGAATAAAATATAAGTTTATGAGATTTGTAAATTATTGAATTCCTTTTTTATTCACAATTTGTACAGTGTCCCAACTTTTTTGGAATCGGGTTTGTAATAAATGTATACAGATACTAAATCCATTCGTCACAAGTTCAAGTTCTTAAAATGATTACCCTAACAAAACCTCAAATAACCCCAAGTACAGCAAAACAAAATATCTGACAGTTAATCAGAACAGCATAACACATAAAGCACAAATACATAAAGAAAAAAAGCTTAGCTTAACTGTTTACAGAGTCAGGAAGTACTTTATCCAAAAAAGCCATAGCTTACCTTATTGAAGTTTTTTTTTTTACATTTTTATTTTGTTTAGGGCATGTTATACAGACCAAATAAAAATACAAAATAAAAACATATATTACTATAAATATTTATAATACACATATACAGTATTATACAATATTACTGTAATGGTTATGTTCTGTTATAGTTCCATTTTCACTTTGTTTAATCTGTTCCTGTTTGCCTGATTTTCTAGTTTCCTTGTTTGTTAATTAGTGCCACACACCTGTTCCGTTTCATCCTGATTACATTTTTGTTTATGTTTTGTTTATTACGGTATTCTTTATGTTAAGTGTAGTTGCTATTCTGATTTCTCCTACGTGTTCAAATTATTTATTAAAAGACTCTCTATTGAACTTGGATTTCGTGGATGTTAGTCTACGCATGACAATTACATTATTATATTAAATACTATTATAATGTATAATAGGAATATGAAGCTTGAAGTAAATTCTTGCATTTAGTATGGTTGTATACAACTGTGTGAATAGATTTTTTTGCAGTAACTATATAATATTATATTTATAAATAAATATTATATTATATAAAAATTTAAATAAATAAATAATATTTAGTTCAGGGCATGCTATTCAAACTAAATATAAAAATACAAAATAAAAACAAATTACTGTAAAAGTTTATAATATTTATATAAAAATATTTTACACAATATTATATTACTATATATGATATAAAATACTATTATTTTATATAATTGGAATATTCAGTATGGTTGTATAGGCTACAACTGTTTAAATGTGGTAGATTTTTTTGCAGGTATGTCTGTGCAGTAAATATATAATAGGCCTATTATAATTATATCAAATTATTATTATATTATATAACAATTAAATATTTTTTATTAAATTTAATAAAAAACACATCATTTTATTATATTACAATACTATTAAATAAACTACATATAAATGTACATATTATATATAAATATAATTTTATATTTACTGCACATACCTGCAAATAAATCTACCACACTCAAACAATTGTATACAACAACTATTTGTAATTTGAATTTACTTTAAGCTTCATATTTCTGTCATAGTTCACCTTGTAAGATAAACACTGCAGGAAAATCCCTTACAATAGATAAAAGGTTTCATGCAAATGGACTGCATTGTAATCTAATGCGATGCTCCATCTCCCTCGGTGACGGATGTGTGACTGACTTTGCTGTAAATTTTGTGTTGCATGGAGTCAACGCACAACTCGATCGTTCTGTCTGCTGATTTAAGACAGAGCCGTAGAGGGCCGAGCAGGTCTCGCACTCTTGCACCTGCCGCCGGTTTCTGCCAGTGACTGGTAATGACAGAGTAATGGGAGGGACGCGGGAAAAAGGGAGGGCAACAGGGCAGAAACACGGCGCCAGCAGGAAGAGCAGATAAAGTGGCAGCAATAAAAATTATATGACTATATACATCATCCTGACAGCGTATAATTTTATCTGAGAGGGCAGGGCCTTTCTGCTTGCTTTGAAATGGATGTGGTACCTAGAACCGGTCTGGCGTGCGTGGCGGAGCTAGAAGAGGAAAGCCTCCTCATCCTCACTCGCCGATAGCTCTTTCTACATACTTGATGCTTCTCCGGGGGCTGTGGGTGTTTAATAGCATTTTACATAATGCTATGTTCAATGACCTTTTGACTTCTGTAGGAAACTTGAGAATTTCACTTTTTGGGCAGTTATAGAACAGGCAGATAATTCTTTAGGGAGCAAGGGAATAATTGAAATGCATTCTCATTTGATGTAATTATACAGGAACTTGCGTGAACCCCAAAAATAGGATAATCACCATCACGCACTTGGTGGAACCGTCTCAGCGGAATGTTCTTGCGTAAGTGACAATTGCTTTGGTTAATGGAGAGGTGTTTGTGTGGCTTTCTTAAAGGGACGGCAGAAAGGCCTTTCGCAAAAACCAATTACCTCTTCTTTCTATGCAGCCTCCCTCAGTCACACAATAAGCAAAAACAGGAGGTAATTAATCCAGCACTGTACTCGCAAGACAGCCTCGGCGTCTCAGAAGGACAGCTGGATTAATAATAAAGGAATTATCGCTTTACAAAGCACATGCAAGGAAATACAAGTGGAATACTTAAGTCCAGGACTTAAAGGACTTAGTAAACACTGATGTACTTTTAGGGATTAAACAGTATTGAACAAACTATAGTGTTTTTACTTGCAAAGTGGCCATGGGTCTTTAAGTCAATATAGGCTTACTATCGTCTCTCAACAGGGCTTTATTTATTTGATAAAAAAATACAGTAAAAACAGTAATATTACAAAATACTATCAAATAACCGTTCTATATTTGAAAAAACATTTTCAGTTGCATTACTCCAGTCCTGAGTGTCACATATCCATCAGGTTATCAAGTGTTGAAAAACACTTGTGCTGCTTAATATTTTTTGTGGAAACGTGATACATTTTTCAGGATTCTTTGATCAACAGAAAGTTTAAAAAAAGCATTAATTTGAAATGGAAATCTTTTGTAACATTATAAATGACTTCACTTCAGATCAATTGAATGTGTCCTTGCTGAATAAAAGTATTAATTTTAATTTTTTTGAGAGTGAAACTTTGTGACTTTGTTACAGTAAAAAAAATAAACTTGGAACTTGGAAGTATTATATCAAAATGAAATAAAGAATTTCAGTACCATGATATATTGTAAAGTACCATATCGTTATATTATGGTACCACCACAGTAATTTTTCTATATGAATCAAAATACCACGGTATGCTTTTTTTGGGGTATATGGTAGCCAATATACCACAATACCATGGTCTTATGTTTTTTTTTTGTTGAAATTATATTGTGGTAAAAATCACATTTATTTGGACAAGTAGCATGGTAATACCATATTATTCTTACCATTCTCAAGTGTTCATCCTTTGAGGTACCTTGGCATACTGTAAGTACATGAATACCAGTAGCCTATATCAAAGTACCACGGTATTACCATGTTTTTCAGGCATGTAACCCACCACAGCCTCTGGATGTGGCAACCCAGGTGACATCTCACATCAACTCAAACTACCATGACAACAAAAGACAGACCGGTAAACGCTGCCGAGCATTTATGTTTTTACAGCATGTAAAAGACCAGAAACATTAATCTTACAAATCTCACATGCAGACATGAACTTTTGATAGTGTTTCACGAGAGGCCGACACAGTGTCAGAAGTGTTTATTCACCATGGTAACGCAGGACCCCTGAGTTTTCAGTCACAATGGCAATGTCAACCTGGGTCCCCTGGGGAACTTGTCATAGGCAATCACACTGGCTTTGACATGTCGTGACACCGCTTGACCAGATTAAAAAGATTATATGTCGTCTCCCTGGTTTTCCTCTGAAGGTCAGGTCTGTTTAGTGTTACAGCCCTGGGTGAGCAAACATGGCAACCAGCCTTAAATCAACAGACCTGTGCCTGGCAAATTGTCACGACTCACAACAGACTGGACTGAATGTCACTGCTGTGAAGCACTATAGACTGAGAAGCATTGTGTGTGAAGTTGGTCATGACAGGGTAAAATGAAGGACTACGCTTTAAGACGAGCTGACTTGACGTGGCACATAAGCAGTCGCGTATTTCCAACACCTGCTCTGGAACAAAGAGTCATTATCTTGGAAAAGATCACAATAATGCATTTATTTGCATTTATTAATACAATTTTTAATAACATGTGCATTTTAAATAAATAAAACATCGATCCCATCCAAAAAAAAAAAAAAAGACATGTTAAGTGTCACGTTCATAGCCTGATTTGGTTTTCCTCCTCTTATTTTTTTGAGTTTCTTCCTCTGATTCCTCACAGCTTGATAAATGTGACGCCTGTGTACTCGGGAAGTCCTGACCGGAAGCGAGTACTTGTCGAACGGTCACATTTACCCGAGATGTCTGCAAGTACCAGGAGCAAACCTCCCAATCCTCCACTGACACGCTTTGGATGATGTCATCATCCTGCGCCTCTGCTTCTAGTCTCTGGGCCAGGCAGGGTGGCAGCACATTTTCAGCAGGGGCGGGGACAATGCAGGGTACTGCGTGATAGAGTAGGCGGCTGGGTCCTGACATCACCATTATGTCTCCGCTGTGCATGAACATGGCTGTGGGACGGTCTTCTCTCTTAGTCCCGCCCAACAGGAAAACGGAAGTCTGTCCAAAACTAACATCAAAGGACAAAAGTGTTTATTAATGCATTTCTTATGCTGTATGGATAAAATGCTACATGCACTTTGTTTTTTCTGAAATACCCAAGTAATATGGGACACTAACAATATTTACGTGCACTAATAAGATGTTATGATAAGATATAAATGACTTGAGCAAGCCTCTTCAGTCCCATTTACATGAAATTTTTATTATTCTGATTATTTGCTAAGCATTGTGGTTATTTTTACCGCCATTCTTCACATACCCCAATGCATAGCACAAACAAACTCACATACAGAAGGTGTATTAAATTACTAAAATTACTAAAAACATCTTCAGTTTGGTGTATTTGACCATGAATATACTGCATTATATTCATCTCACGCAACATGAACTCAGCACCCCAAAAATGTGATGCCTTCTTTTCTGCCATGTTTATGATTCTGTGCATGACAACATCATCTGAGTACGACACAAGCCTATGCGCACTTTGGTCAGAGTGGAATTAAAGTGTTTACATGCCTGTTTAGTGTGTTTACAATCAGAATACGCCACTTATTTTACTACGCTTATGGTTACTACAATTATCAGCCTAATCGAATCAATTTTATCAAAGTATTGTGTTTACATGAAGTAAAGTTTAATCGCAATATTGCCTAAATCTCAATCACATAATGAGGGTGCTTGTAAACGCAGTCACTGACAACATCTGTATCTCCAATCAAAATCAGAATGATCGTATTTAGTAGATGAACGCACATGAACAAAACCATCATGTCATATTGACTATATTTTCTGGGAATTTCCACCCAAACAGTAAACACAAAGGTTATGAATTTTAAGCTGCACTTGTAGATGTTCACAATTAAAACTTTATTTGTTGTTATTTTATATAAAACTATTAATTTAAATTTATTTTTAAAAAAATGACCAATATCCATTTACAAACCCGATTCCAAAAAAGTTGGGACACTGTACAAATTGTGAATAAAAACAGAATGCAATGATGTGGAAGTTTCAAATTTCAATATTTTATTCAGAATACAACATAGATGACATATCAAATGTTTAAACTGAGAAAATGTATCATTTTAAGGGAAAAATAAGTTGATTTTAAATTTCATGGCATCAACACATCTCAAAAAAGTTGGGACAAGGCCATGTTTACCACTGTGTGGCATCCCCTCTTCTTTTTATAACAGTCTGCAAACGTCTGGGGACTGAGGAGACAAGTTGCTCAAGTTTAGGAATAGGAATGTTGTCCCATTCTTGTCTAATACAGGCTTCTAGTTGCTCAACTGTCTTAGGTCTTCTCTGTCGCATCTTCCTCTTTATGATGTTTTCTATGGGTGAAAGATCTGGACTGCAGGCTGGCCATTTCAGTACCCGGATCCTTCTTCTACGCAGCCATGATGTTGTAATTGATGCAGTATGTGGTCTGGCATTGTCATGTTGGAAAATGCAAGGTCTTCCCTGAAAGAGACGACGTCTGGATGGGAGCATATGTTGTTCTAGAACTTGTATATACCTTTCAGCATTGATGGTGCCTTTCCAGATGTGTAAGCTGCCCATGCCACACGCACTCATGCAACCTCATACCATCAGAGATGCAGGCTTCTGAACTGAGCGCTGATGACAACTTGGGTTGTCCTTGTCCTCTTTAGTCCGGATGACATGGCGTCCCAGTTTTCCAAAAAGAACTTCAAATTTTGATTCGTCTGACCACAGAATAGTTTTCCACTTTGCCACAATCCATTTTAAATGAGCCTTGGCCCAGAGAAAACGCCTGCGCATCTGGATCATGTTTAGATATGGCTTCTTTTTTGACCTATAGAGTTTTAGCCGGCAACGGCGAATGGCACGGTGGATTGTGTTCACCGACAATGTTTTCTGGAAGTATTCCTGAGCCCATGTTGTGATTTCCATTACAGTAGCATTCCTGTATGTGATGCAGTGCCGTCTAAGGGCCCGAAGATCACGGGCATCCAGTATGGTTTTCCGGCCTTGACCCTTAAGCACAGAGATTGTTCCAGATTCTCTGAATCTTTGGATGATATTATGCACTATAGATGATGATAACTTCAAACTCTTTGCAATTTTTCTCTGAGAAACTCCTTTCTGATATTGCTCCACTATTTTTCGCCGCAGCATTGGGGGAATTGGTGATCCTCTGCCCATCTTGACTTCTGAGAGACACTGCCACTCTGAGAGGCTCTTTTTATACCCAATCATGTTGCCAATTGACCTAATAAGTTGCAAATTGGTCCTCCAGCTGTTCCTTATACGTACATTTAACTTTTCCGGCCTCTTATTGCTACCTGTCCCAACTTTTTTGGAATGTGTAGCTCTCATGAAATCCAAAATGAGCCAATATTTGGCATGACATTTCAAAATGTCTCACTTTCAACATTTGATATGTTATCTATATTCTATTGTGAATAAAATATAAGTTTATGAGATTTGTAAATTATTGCATTCCTTTTTTATTCACAATTTGTACAGTGTCCCAACTTTTTTGGAATCGGGTTTGTAGTTCTGTCATGATTCTTTATTTGGTGAAATTTGTGATTTTGATAAATGTGAATGTGTAATTACAATTTAATTAATACCCATTATGAGTCAACAGGTTTCCATGACTAAACTTAATTTCCCATTATTCACTGTGTAAATAATAAAATACACTACCATTCAAAAGTTTGGCGTTGGTAAGATTTTGTAATGTTTTTGAAAAAAGTCTCTTATGCTCACCAAGGCTGCATTTGCTTAATCAAAAATACAATAAAAACAGTAATACTGTGAAATATTATAATAATTTAAAATACAATTTTCTACTTATGTTTCTAATATTTTTAAAATGTAATTTATTCCTGTGATGGCAAAGAGGAATTTTCACAGTCTTCAGTGTCACGTGATCCTTCAGAAATGATTCTAATACGCTGATTTGGTGCTTAAGTAACACTTCTTATTATCAATGTTAAAACAGCTGCTTAATATTTGTTTTTGGAAACCATGATCCATTGTTTCAGGATTTTTGGATGAACAGAAAAAGTTCATAAGAACAGCATTTATTTGAAACAGAAATCTTTTGTAAGATTATAAATGTCACTTTTGATCAAATTAAAGCATCCTGGCAGAACAGAAGTATTAATTTATAAAAAAATAAAAATAAAAAAAATCATATTGACCCCAAACTTTTGAACAGAAGTGTAGATGAACCGTCAGTTAATCACATGCAAATTCTTTGATCTTTAGATTGTTGCACTAGTTCTTATTTAGAGCACAAAACATAAAATTAACCAACACATCGATGTTAAAATAATCCAAAACCACCTGAATGAATTCCACACCCATAAAATAAAACTTAGGAGGGCAGCATTAATCAGTATATGGAGTTAATAAATATCCCTCACCTGAAAGACAACAAAGGTCGGGTATGGTCGAGCTCTGATTCGTCAACATGGATTCCAAGCGACGAATCAGATCGATAGTAGTTGAGAATGCCCGCCTCTGCGTTAAAACCATGAAAGCCACAGGCTGCTGCCACTTTGTGAGAAAGCGAGTGAAGTTCCTTGGGGAAGGGAGTGTAGTGATCTGGGGAGTAAGTCTGCAGAATAAAAGTATGTAAGAATAGTATGGCACCTTACATGCCTCATCATAGTACAACAGACTAAAAATGCCTCTCATTATAAGAGGTAAGCAGGCAGTCATTTAGCAAATGCTTTTATTCAAAGCGACATCTCTTCACTGATGATGTGTATAGCAAACCACAATTATCCAGCGATCCAATCAATTCTCCATAGACAAAATCAAGTCCCGTCCTACATTTTTTCTTGTTCGAGAAGCCGTTTCACTCGGATATACGTCACTATAGGAAGAAAAGACTATAACAACTTCTTTCATGCCGCCTTTATCAATGATTGACATAACTGATAAAAGAGCATTTGCAGCGTTCTTTCTGCTCTGTAGATTTCACAGTGGGTCACTGTCAGCAGGTATACATGAAAGTGTAATCAATGGACAATCATATGAGCACAGCCTCTCCAAAGAGCTGAATTAGCTCTGATCCGAGTGGAGTGAACGCCTCAGCCTTCAGTTCTACTTAAAGGGAGGTGGAAAGAGTCTCTGCTTAAAATTCACTGATTGCCGTCAGACGTTTGGCGGTGTCAAACTAACATCAGAGCTAATGAATCCGGTGTGCACCTCCTGACTGATTTAATAGGACAGAAGACTAAACACTTTTATGTAATTAGCATATAAATGAGACAGGCAGACATCAGGCCTGTACAATTAGAGATGAAATGTCCTGAAAGGAGCAAATAATGATAATAAGATCCTGGACAATGTTTTCTCCCTCTCCAGGAAAAAACAATGCCACAATAAGCACAGGGAAATATTTATTTTTGCTGAAAAAACAAAATGATTATATTATAAAAAAAAATTGTATGATTATAAAATCAATCAAATAATAATAATTTCAGTATTCAGTACTCTTATGTTTAATTCTATTAAGCTCATCAAGGCTGCATTTATTTGATTCAAAAATTCAGTAAAAACTGTAATATCGTGAAATATTATTACAATTTGAAATGTTTTCTATTGTAATGTATTTAAAATGTAATTTATTCCTGTGATGGCAAAGCTGAATTTTCAGCATCATTACTCCAGTCTTCAGTGTCACATTCTAATATGATGATTTACTGCTCAAGAAACAATTATTATTATCAATTCTGAAAACAGCATTTTTGTAGAAATATTAAGCAGCACAACCTGATCTTTTTCAGGTTTCTTTAATGAATAGAAAGTTTAAAAGAACAGCATTTATTTGAATTTTTGTAACAATGTAAAAGTTGTTACTGTCACTTTTGATCAATTTATTGCATCCTATTTCTGCCAAATAAATGTATTAATTTGTGTAAAAAAAAATTCAAACGTTTGAACGGTAGTGTACACAAGTTAAAAAAAATAAATAAATTAAAAATATATATTTTTTTTTATTATTTTAGGAGTTGCCTTTATTGCGATAGGATAGTATAGAGTAGACAGGGTGCAAAGTGGAAGAGAGGGGGGCGATATCGGGAAATGTCCTCGAGCCTGGACTTGAACTCGGGTCACCCGAAGCGCAACTGCACTATATGTCGGAGCGCTGCCCACGAGGCTATTGGCTCCAACATTAAAATAACATTTTGTGTTAGATACACTGCTAAAGCACATAAAAAGTACATTAGAGAGTGACTGTAGTACCTTGGAGTTCCAATCATAGTGGTAACCAAGAGTCACCCAGCGCAGTTTTTCTAGCAGAGTTTTGGGCTCTCTTTTCCCACAGCCTTTCCTCCTGCAGTAATACACAGAGCCATTTAGATAAGGAAGAGCATGAGATGGATCAGGTACGGTGCAGTAGCACAAACCATTTATACAATAAAGGGGGTCTAACAAACTGCAATACCTCAAATCTACCATCTAGGCCACAGTAAAATTACCAGCACAGACCTAGCCACAAGGAAAGTGTCTATGGGGATGTTATGCTCAGTATCAGAGGGTGGAGTTACCCAGCACACCTATATCATATCTATACTCAAATAATTGCCACAGACCCTACAAAATATACAAATATAATATTTGTTTTATTAAAAAAAAAAAAAAAAGAAAGAAAAAAAAAAAGTCTAAATGCACCAAAATAATATACAATAAAATAAGATTCTACTAAGTTGCCAATGCATGGCAGGATCTTTGACTTACTGAATAACATCTATGCTTCTTTCCCAGATGTTTTCAGTCTCCACAGATGACATATGCATATCCAGGTTACACACGTTGGGCTTCTGTGGATAGATCTTCAGACACTGCTTTACCCAGTACTGCTGAGAACCCGGCAGGAACGGGTTGGATATAAAGATAAAACCTACATTCCAACAGTGACAATATAGATAATTTAATCTCATTAAAAGTAAACATTAAAACATGGAAGATTCCCATAACACCAGCATGTTAAGGAGCAAGATTTAACGTTTTATACAGTGTTCTGTGTTATTAACAGGCTACCATATATAGGAATTCTGAAAACATTTAACCATCAGAGTGGCGGCAATAATAAACTAAAATCTGTATTATGCAATACAGGAGATTTTGACAATCGCGTCTTACATAAAAGGAATTTAATGATAGGCTTCTGTCACTATATCAAACCCATAAAATCGTTACATTCTGGAGAACATACAGTATGCCAATTATTTGAAACCGTCTAAACCATACCTGGATATCCGTGCAAACCAAAAGCTTTCCAGTCTTTTACCGGCCGAAGACCAGCTTTAGAAACATCTTCATCACTTATAGGAGTGGAGTTAAGTTCACAGATGAAAACCTAGCAAACGAGACAATTTTTATTACTAGAAGCACAAAACTGAATAAAATACAAAGGCACAGCAATACTATGACAAATAGTTGTGCATGTTCTGTAAGCATGTAATATTATAGTTAATAGTTAATAGTAGGCTAATAGTAGTTGTAGTTTAATAAACTTTAATAAAAAGTTCATAACCATGATATTTTTTTTTATAAACCATAAATCACCCAAATGTTCTTATAACGGGTTAATAGTAATAATAATTATAATAATTTGCACAGTTTAGTAAAGATGTATAATCATAAACTTAAATACGGCAATCTTCCTCAAATCTGAATGCCTCATCTTGTCATTACAATGTTCGGTTTAATAAACATTTTTCATAGTCAGATTAGTTGATAAATATAGATCATAAATATTGTAATAACTGATTAATAATAATAATACACCGTTCAGGAAAGTCTTATAGGCCTGGTTTCAGAGACATAGTTCAATTAGGAAGTAGCTTTTTTAAACGTGCGTTAGAAAAAAAAAAAAAACATTACTGGTGTACATTTTGAGACAAAACAATGGCACTTGAAAATTTTAAGATATGTCAGTGCAAGTTGTTTTCAGTTAAACCAGCTCAAACGTGCATTTTAGCCTGGGACTAGGCTTAAGCCTTGTCTGTAAAACCGGGGGATAATGTCATAATGTTAATGATTGCGCAATATTCATTAAGTCTGAATATCTCACCTTATCATTACAAGATTTGGAGAAATTAATGACCTCACTGAAGTCTGGAGGAGGACTTCTCCTCTTGTAAAACTTGAACAGTTTTCTAAAAGCATCTTCTCCATGCTCCACTATGGAGGCTGCCATCTTTGCCGTCACCATGTGACCTTTCTACTTCTGACGCCAACGATACAAAGCTTCGCTTTGTTTTTGATTTTTTTTATTACATAATGCAAATAAAATAACAATTACGAACATAAAAGGTATCAAAATGCGATATTTTACATTTAGAAATTGTATAGTTTAAGGTAATAAATATTTTTTCTTCTGGTCACGTGGTCAGGGTCACCGTAAGCTCCATTCGGCAAGGACGAAACATGGCAGCAACGGCAGCGATGGCAGCGACAGCAACTGGCAAGAAGGTGTTTGAAGTATTTGTTTCAAAAGTGCCATGGACCATCGCAACGAGTGAGTAAAGGAAGATACTATATATTTGTAAATGAGACGCGTATGAATGGATTAAATCAGTCATTATCCATAACCCATCATAAGCATCTCTGATAGTATGCAAGTTTATATGTGTAGCAGATAATTGTCTAATGTATGTTACTGTTCTGTTTTCAGAGGAGATTAAAGAATACTTTGGGCAGTTTGGCCAAGTGAAGAAGTGTCTCCTGCCATTTGTAAGTAACGTATACAAATAAGATTTAGTCTTTCATCTTTCTTAATATGCCCGTCGTGCTGAGATTGAGATTGAGTAACAAGCTTTATCTTGTTTTGCAGGATAAAGAGACAGGTTTTCATCGGGGGTTTTGCTGGATAGGGTTCACTACAGAGGAAGGACTGCAGAATGCATTACAAAAGGATCCTCATTTAATTGAAGGAGCAAAGGTGAGTGTCCACAAAATGCTACCGATCAGATTGTGCTACCAGCATCATATTCATGTGGTTTGAGGCTTTATTAACATTAACATCAATACCTACCACTACCCTAAACCATACCCTTAAAACAATGCAAATATTTTTAAAAATAAATATTAATTATTGATGTGCACATGCGCAGTAAGCCCTGGTAAATGTTGTAGTTTTAACATCTGCATCAAAATGTAATTTTCTATTTTTCTTTTAATGTAGCTCCAGGTGCAAAAAAACAGAAAGCCATTTTCTGGAAGAAGATCTAACAAAGAAGCAGAGGACATCTGAAGAGTCTGATTTCAAGTCTCAAGTGTTGTGTTTTCAGTAACAGAGAACTCTTTATTTATTGTGGATGTGTTTTCAAGAAGCCAAACTTTAATGAGTTTTGATCATTGTTGTATTGACTGCTTGTCTAGTGTTTTTTTTCTTATGGAACGTCCAATGAAATTTAAAGAAATGTGAGTCGAATAAAATGGGATGTTTTGAAAAGTCTTTTGCTGTGTTGGCTACAGATTATTCTATTATTGTTTTCTTTGCCAGTGTACTATTTAGTATTATTTTTGTGTGTCTATTAAAATTCTGAATAGATTTTAGCATTTTAGCCTTTTACCAAAATTCTAAATCAAATTCTCTAAAAAAAGACTCTCTCTATATATTTTTATATATATATATATATATATATATATTCATCAGCCATTACTCCAGTTTTCAGTGTCACATGATCCTTCAGAAATCATACTAATATGCTGATTTATTATCAATGTTGGAAACAGTTGTGCTGCTAAATATTTTTTTGGGAACCTGTGATATTTTTTTTTAGGATTCATTGATGAATAAAAAGTTAAAAAGAACAGCATTTATTCAAAATAGAAGAAAAAAAATGACTGACCCCAAACTTTTGAACGGTAGTGTATATTGTTGCAAAAGATTTCTATTTTATATAAATGCTGTTTTTTTGGGGTTTTTTTTGTTTTTTTTTAAACTTTTTATTCATCAAAGAATCCTGAAAAAAGTGTCACAGGTTATATAAAAAAATATTAAGCAGCACAACTGTATATTAGAATGATTACTGAAGGATCATGTGACACTGAAGACTGGAGTAATGGCTGCTTTAAATTCAGCATTGCATCACAGAAATAAATTATATTTTAAAGTATATTAAAATAGAAAACCATTCTTTTAAATTTAATAATATTTCACAATATTACATTTTTTTCTGTATTTCCAAACTTTTGACCGGTACTTTATATAATTAGAAAATATATTGTAATTAGAGATGCTTGTGCAAAATTGTCTTAATTCCTTATTACTTTTACATGTAATAACAAGTAACATGAGTAATAACTTGAGAGTTTTATGTATAACTTGGATTATGCCGATGCATGAATCATTTCATCAGTGTGGTTAATTTATTTAGAGGTTAATCAAGGCTGCATCTAAGATGACTCTGCCAATGTTCCGGTCACATTATCTGTCCGAGCTCATGTCATGTTAAATCTGGTCACGCTCCATCACTACCTTGTCCTCTTCACCTCAAAGAAAAGGAGTATATAATGTGTTTATGGAATGCATTTTAAAGTAGATCTTTTGACTGAGGTTGAATCTCTGTAAGAAGAATGTGGTTGGAATGATTTTTATTGCTGTGGACATCTGCTCAATCATATCGTTTATTAGAAAAAAATGGGTTGTGGTTATTACATTTTGTAATGTTGTGGCACTTTTCTGAAAATGTTAAAATTAAGTTTTAATAACGAGAATGTATTTGTGTAAGAAATTAAATCAGGACTGTTTTGGCTTGCATTAAAAATGCCTTAAAATGGATCAATAGCTTAAAATATTTCATATCTAATTGAACGTTTATTTAATTTTCAAACCACAAAGATGGGTCTTTTTCTCTAAACTACAATGACCATGATGCTTTGCACCACGCACGTCAACGGAGACGCCAGAGTTTAGAGGTCACAGAGCGACACCGGTTAGTGGATGACAGCGTGAGTCAATGAAGGTAAATCAATCAGCTGTATTATGATTCTCTAAAAATACATCATTCATCACAGTTATTAACGTCATGTGATAAAACGCTGCCGGTTATTTAGTTATATTCTCTCTGTGAGAGAATATATTCTCTCAACTACTATTTGTGATAAGCTGACCGCGTCTTTCAATACACCGACTAATATTATGAATGAAACTGGATTACTTATGCTTCGATATGCTTTTGCTTAAACTGTGTTGCTGTAGAGTTTCATTTACCTCATTCATAAATCTGATATATAACGCTATTTGGTTTCAGTTGTGTAAACCAGGGCTGCGTTTTTCAAAAGCATCATGATGATTTATGAGCCCATGTTGATCATAAAGAAACAATGACGTCACAATTTAAGTGCCACGCCCCCAACGTTTATCAGCCTCAGAATTTATTTAATCAAAGTAAACAATCAAAGTATGTTTATTATTATTATGTGTTATTTCTTAAATTATATTAGCATTTCATTAATTATATGTTTGTTATTTACAAACTCTGTATGGGAAGGCACATGAGACATTATGAGAAATGAAATATCAGTTAATCAGTTATTCTAATCAGAATCTAATACTGATTTGAGTGTGATTTACTATTTGTTTTTAAATCTGCTGATGTTTTGAGTATGCTAGGCTTACTACAGGGACAACTGCTTAATGCTGATAGATAATGTTTCTCTGTCTTTTTGCAGTTCCTCACATGGCTGTTCGGCTACTGAAGGTATCATCTGTTGCCACTGCAGTGTTCGCATCATCAGGATTTTACCTGTACAGCAAAAATGTGGACTTCAATGATCTCAGCATTGTCAGATTTGGGAGGGCAGCTGCAACAGTAAATATGAATAAATATTTTTCGTCATTTCACACTTTTAATTAATTAAAGGGTTAGTTCACCCAAAAATGAAAATTCTGTCATTAGTTACTCACCCTCATGTCGTTCCAAACCTGTAAGACCTTCGTTCATCTTCGGAACACAAATTAAGATATTTTTGATGAAATCCGAGATCTTTCTGACCCCACATATACTGCAACGTAATCACCACTTTCAAGCCCCAGAAAGGTAGTAAAGACATCGTTAAAATGGTCCATGTGACTCCAGTGGTTCAACCCAAGCGACGAGAATAGTTTTTGTGTGCAAAAAAACCCCCAAAATAACAAATTTATTCAACAATTTCTTCTCTTCGGTGTCAGTCTCTGATGCTGTTCACGTTGTAAACACAGTGCAGTGCTTCCAGGTTCAACGTCAGGGGGGTATTCCAGAAAGCAGGTTATGTGACTTACCCAGGTATGTTTAAGAGTAAGTAAGCGGATAACCTCAACTTTCGGTTCCAAAGACAGAGGTAACTTTCAGGGTATGTAAGCAGCCATAGCAACTCACTCTCTGAACATAACCTGCTCCGGAACAGGTTATGTTCCAGGGTTAGTTTGCTTAAGAGGTATTCAGATGCGTATTATATAATATAGTCATGTTAATATAACTAAATTTGTTATATAGTTACAGTTATATAATATACAATATTATATATTAATTCTAAAGCACTATTATAACAAGGTAATGTTTAAATGTTAATTTAATTCAAATATATTTATTATTTCTTTTATTGTCATCTCACACATGGATCTGCATTCAATTAATTAGCATCAAACAAACAATATAATCCTTATGCTCAGTGAATAAAGATTACTTATTAAACAAAAAGATTGAAAAAATTATTGCACAACCAACAAATAGGTGGCGATGTGCACTAAGTAGGTTTTGTAAATCACCATTAAACAAAAGATAAAGGAGGAAGTAGAATGGCGCGCTTTTTCTTAGCGTCTGTTTCCATGGTGAATCATCGATTCGTTGCTCTGTTGAAAATGTCTTGTGTGTTAACTGGGAACATACTCTGAGTTGTCTGAACTTACTCCCTGACACGTTTTTGGAACCAGCATACCTCGAGTAAGCAAGGTTTGGGTTAATCAACCGAGAGTTCAGGGTATATTTGATGGAAAGTTAACCTTGCTTTCTGGAATACCCCCCTGAACCAAGCGGCAACCTCCCCCAGTTTCTCTTGAAGCCAATACGGAAGTGACTTAAACTGCAATTCATCGACTGGCCGCTAGGGACAGGCTCCAAAAGAGAGCAGAATCTCATTGAGCCCCATGTTAAAATGCCCAACTTTACAGCAGAAAAAACATGTTTACAGCCTGGTACAAATTGTGGTTTTGGTCTATACAGCTAATTCATGAGCCCTTCATGACAACTGTGAGGGGGGAAAAACTGTGAATTTTTCTTATAACTCATTCGTTTAAATTATATTAAGCCTTAAAGTTCTGCATAATTAAGGGCGTGGCCACTTGAGTGACAGGTGGATTGCCTTTTGTCTGCTGTCTGTTAGTCATCACGTCACCTCAGCTCCGCTTCTTTGCCCATTTTCTGTTATCTGACCAGGAGTGACGCGCAGTGACGCGCTGCCAAGATGGCAACGGCCGGCTCCGCACACTTTTGGGATTCAAAAATGCTCTTCAGAAATCTACGGGTGACGTCACAGACACTACGTCCATATTTTTTTACAGTCTATGGTCAGAACGGTGGCTCAGTATTGGCCACTGAATGGCCAGCTCCTGCGTCAGCATCTCACGCATACATCGTGGCGCTCACGTGAACAGCGTCGGCCAATAATGAGCCGGCATTCTGACGTAGAACCCAGAAACGCTGCACTGTGTTTACAACGCAAACTTTGAGCGTCGTAACTTTACAGATGTTGTTTATGCTCAAACAGCAACATTACACACTAACTAAAGTTTAAAAAGTGAAATCATAATCAACCACCCCTTTAAATAATTTCAAATATCAATATTCAATGTTTTATGTTTAAAACAAAAACAGCATTATTTATGCGTTTGTCACCTCTGAGCTGCATTAAACAGAGTAAATGCATCTAAATGCCACTTCAGATGCAGCTTCTGTGTTTCCTCTCCTTTGCAAAGATGAATTTTGTTGATACTTATTTAGTTTGATTGGTAACAGCCCTATTGTGTCTTATTATTATAATTAATTTTGATTACATTTATGATTTTGACAAAAGATGCAGGTAAATAATTACCTTTTTTACCCATAAAAAGGTAAAAATCAATTGAAACGTATTGGAAAAAATAATTTCTGTCACTGCTGTGAACTGACCACCACACAGAATATGAAGAATATCAAAAACTTTAGGGGTCAGCCATCCATGACAGTCCTAAACCTGCCAAGGTACTGGCACAATAACACACCCAGCAAAATATCGTCTAATTATCGTTATCGAATCCCAGAAAATATCGAGATATCATTTTTTGTCAATATCGCACACCCCTAATTGAAAGTGGTTATGACGTTGCTGTCTATGGGGGGTCAGAAAGCTCTCGGATTTCATCAAAAATATCTTAATTTGTGTTAAGAAGATGATTGAAGATTTGGAAAGTCATGAGGGTGAGTAATTAATGACAGAATTTTCATTTTTGGGTGAACTAACCCTGTCAACTTTTAACACTTCTAAATACTACAAACCTAAGGATTGTCATTATTGCAGAAGTGAAAGCTGCTTCAAAAATTAAAGTTACAAAATAACTTGGACAATAAAATAGCTTGAAAATAGCTTAAAAAAATAGCTTGAAAGTCATATGTTTGATAAGTTGACATCATGATAATTAAGCCCCTTTAAAAGTTTTGAAAGTACCGTTTCCACGATAACGCAATGTCCAATTTCAAAACTGCCGATCAACCAAAATGCATCTTAATACCACGTGTAAACAGGGCCTGACAATTAACAGGCTAAATATTACTGTTAAATATTCATTTTATATTAAATACATTTACATTTACAAATGAATTACTAAAAATAATGCAAATACAATATATTTTTAAGTTATTTTTGTGTCTAGTATGCAGGTTTTATTCACAGTTTTCATCTTTCTCTCTGAAATGAATGTTTTCAGACAGCTGTCATCAGTTATGACTACCTCACCACTCTCAGAGATGTACAGTATGGGACCGAGGAGTACTGGGCTGTCAAATCTAAGGTAAAACTCTTTGTCTTGGTGGTGATGGGTTATATCCAGGAATATCTGCTGTGTGGACATTTTATTTGATTTCTTTTGGGCTTTATTTCATAGGAAAGTGCAGTTAGGAAAGTCTGGGTCCACATGTGTATGTCCAGGTCTGAAGTGGACATTTTTCTTGAATATCCTCATTTCAAGAAAGAAATGTTATGGTACTGTAAATTAATCTTTCTAGAGATGAATGGGCATCTCATGTTGTGCTTCTGCCTTTGAAAGTGCACTAAATATGTGTTAATTCTATGAACTGCATAACATACTACCAAGAGATCCAGAAAAGGCCTGAACAATCAATTTGTCTTTTTAGTGATGTCTTTGCAAATACACAACAATTTTTACACTTTTATGCCATTCATGTAATCTTAAATTACATGTAGTATAATAAGCAATCATATTTTATTAAATGTCATCCAAGCCAACGCATTACTCAAACCAATAGGACATCATTGAAGTCAATAACCAACATGCAATCTCATTATTGATGCATTGATCAAGCTTCCAAAACACTGAAATTAAAAACATTTCTTAAACACCCTAAACAATCTGGCTTGTTGTTTGTAGGATCATAGCTGCAAATGCCAGGTAATCATTCTTGTGCCATTTCCACCCCTGTGTATAAAGGCCATTTGAACAGCTCCATCAGGTACAGTTAAACAGCTGGTGCAGGGAAAGGTTGCAGTCTCTCACCTGTGTGTGTGTGAGTCTGAGCCTGAGCACTGATGGCAGTCGCTGGAGGGAAGCGCTGAACCCTGAAGAGCAGGGTCCGAGCCAGATGAACTCTCTGCCAGGCCTGGGAACAGAGAATAGGGTGCCGTTCTCCTTCCCCCTCGGGGCCCGCAGTCAAGCCTGGCTACACATGCTGATTAGAATTAATGCAGGCCCCTGATTTAATATAGAGGAGAGATTTGGCTTCTAATTATTCTCTCACTAGGCGATTCAGCTCACTGGTCGAAGGTTGTTTCGGATCATTCTTGCTTAGATTTTACTCATTTAATGTTTTTCTGCGTTGTGGACAGTTGTACAAATTAACAGGTTTAAAAGTCTTTTAAATGGTGTACGCCTAAAAATCATTGGTAATTCGGTTGTTCTGCACATTTACCATAGGAATACCACAGTATTTTGGACATGCACCATGGTATCTTTTGGAGTACTATGCAAATGCCATAGTAAGTTAATATGCTAATCATTTAGTACCATAGTATTTATTCAAATTTGATTCTTAACATTGGACACATCACTGTAACGTGGTGTACATGATCACTTTTGAGTATGCATTTTACTAGTAAAAAACAACAAAATTGGAAACATTGGAGTTTCGAAGTCGTCATCTGATTGGTTGAATTCTGCAGGATGTCCGGGAGACGTGTGTGTCGCGTTCTTTAACGGTCCACCTGGAAACAAAGACAAACCCCTCATGGAAGAAAGCCATCGAGTTTACAACTGTGACAATGAGCACTTATCAGGATCAACTAAATGCTGGATATGTGAAGTTCATGGCATAGACTCTTTAAAAGACATCTAAGAGTTTTACACGCCAGTCTGTTATTGTAGGGACATCGACTTTACATCTTCATGCCCCTAAACGTGATGCTGAACATAAAACAAACTGTGATTAGTTGCTTTACCTATCAGTCAGATAGAGTCCAGACTTTTTGCTGTGGCTACATGAGACTAGCATTTTACTAAATGTTGCGATTTTTGCAGTATGTTCGTTTTGAGTGATACATTTTTGAATAAAAATTATTAATTGAGTAATTGAAACAAACAGATTTGAAATGATTCAAACATTTTTGACCTTTTTTTCCCACTGTGTTTTTTATTATATATGACAAAATGCACAATAAACAAATGGTACCAAACCATTTGTTAGCTTCATTTTAATACATGACCTCATAATCATGCTGCATGTAATTGAATTATCAGTGTCTCAATGTTTAGCTGATCAAGGTCCTGGCTAGTGCATTTTCATGATTCAAATTCTAGGGAACTAGAAAGTGGAATGAGATATACTCCAAGTTTGGTATCACCACATTTGAACATTATCATATTTCAGCTCTAAAATTTGTGAAGGAGGATGTTTTTTCTGGGGGCATTGGATGATTTGGAGAAGGATGAGCATGTCTCATTGCTCCATGAGAACAGTGCAAGGGATCATGGTGGAGCTCCCAGGTGCTGCGGCTCTGTAATGGGCCACTGCGTGTGACTCATGTAATGAGGGACGTTCCACGCAGTTAACCATGCTTCTGCTCTCTGCAGACCAGACCACCTGCTCTTTGTGCCTACCAAGTGCTTTCCATCTCAGCAATTAAATCACTACTCACTTTTGTGTGACGTAATGATTATTATTATTAGACAGTTTTTGTGCTTTTATAATAATCAAGTCAACATGAATGTGCCATAGACTTCCTTTGGGGACAGTACTTTTTTCTTTCTTGGAAAGAAATTAATACTTTTATTCAGCAAGGATGCATTAAATTGATAAAAAGTGACAAAATATTTTTATTTGAAATAAAAATATTTGGTAACACTTTATTTTAAGGACATAGGTTCATAGTACTTCATTACAACTGAGTACTACATTTTACTCAAATAAGTACTATACAATGTATAGTAATCTCATGAAACTAATATGAGTAAAACTACATGTACTTACTGTAGAGTTATGGTTAGGTTTGGTTTTGGGTTAGTTATTTGTAATTATGCATATTTTTACTGTTATTACTATAGTAAGTACATGTAGTAAATATGTAACTATGTCACCTTAAAATAAAGTGTTACCAAATATTTTTATTTCAAATAAAATGTTTATTTGAACTTTCTATTAAAGGGATAGTTCACCCAAAAATGAAAATTCTATCATCATTTACTCACTCTCAAGTTGTTCCAAACCTGTATGAATTTCTTTCTTCTGCTGAGCACAAAAGAAGATATGTAGAAGAAGGTCAGGTACCAAACAGTTGATGGGCCCCATTGACTTCCATAGTTCCATATTTTTTCCCCTCTGTACCATGGAAGTCAATGGGGCCCATCAACTGTTTTGTTACCCATATTCTTCAAAATCTTTTTCAACAATCTTTTTCAATCTTGTGTTCAACAGAAAAAAAAAAAATCATACAGGTTCGGGTGAGTAAATGACCATTTTCATTTTTTCATCTTGTATCACGGTTTCCTCAAATATTAAGCAGCACAACCGTTTTCAACAAATGTTTCTCGACACCAAATCAGCATTAGAATGATTTTTGAAAGATTGCTGAAAATTCAGCTTTTGCTGTCACAGGAACAAATTACTTTTGAATGTATATATTAAAATAGAAAACAGTTATTTTCAATTGCATATTTCACAATATTACTGTTTTTAATGTATTTTTTATCAAATAAATGTAGCCTAGGTGAGCATAAGAGACTTCTTTCAAAAACATTTTAAAATCTTACAGACCCCAAACTCTTGACTGGTTGTGTATTTCAGTGATATTTTTTATATTGTAATCAATAGTATTATACTGAGGATTTTACTTGCGTTATATGTTGGGAAAAGTGAGTGGATTGTGAAAAGTGGGGTTAAAAAATGGTCCTTTGTGACATCAGTGGATAAGGAAAGTCATTTCAGAGATTTAGGAGGATGTTACATTTTGATCAAGTTTGATTCCATGTTATCCTGTTATATAGCTCATTTTAAACAGAGTAGATCTTTGAACTGATCAGTTGAACAGATCATTGAAGTACATTCAAATGTGATCAGTTTTGCTTATACTGTAATGTTTATACCAGGGCCGGCAATTGAATTGTCTTTAAAGATAGTTAAAACATTACATTTATTGTGACAGATGAATATAGCGTTGAATAGATAAAATGGCTTTTAAAGAATGTAATGTTTTGTTTGATTTATTTCCATATCATTAAACATAAGCCTATTACTAGCTGAAAGTCCACAGCAATCAGTTTTGCTGTTTTCCCCTCTTCTTTTTTTCACATCATCAGCTGTTGTCCTCTGCACTAAATTTCCCAATTCTTGAAATACAATTTGGATTTATATGCAGTGTGAGATATGGATCTGACGATCCTCTGCTTCTTCAGTCGTATAATCTTTGCTGTTGGATAATTTTGCATGCATTTCCCCCTGTTTCTCCCACTGCGCCGGCACATAATTTGCAGTCAAAGGTGGCAAAATGGACTACTTAGAAAGTATTTCTGGGGAGTGAGAAATCACTGGGTCCACAGTTGGCATTTCTTAAATAGATGCTTTTAGCCCTTTTAACCCACAGCTGATGTCTCCTGATAATGTATTCTATGAATAGCAAGGAAAAACACTTTTTCCTGCAATGTCAGTGTGGCTCCAATGAAAAGAGCCCAGCAGTGAGAGCCAGATGAGAGAGAGATTACGTCTGTTATCTGCCCCTGGAAAGACCACCTGAGAACATCGGTGACACCCAGACTGCAGTGCCTTGCCTGATTAGTAACACCTTATATATAGAGACACACACACACACACACACTTGTATATGTGGTTTACAGGGACTCTCCATAGGTGTAATGGTTTTTATATTGTACAAACTGTATATTCTATCCCCCTACACTAAACCTACCCCTAAACCTACCCAGAAAACTTTTGGCATTTTTTTTTAATTAATTAAAAAAAAAAAAAAATAATAATAATATTTTTTTTTAATTAAAAAAACCCAGTTTAGTGTGTTTTTTTTTTTTTTTTTAAGCCACAGGAAGTGTCCATTATACGCATTTGTGTCCTCATAAACCACATATACAAAAACACACATTCACACTATATAATATAAAATATATATATATGTATATAGTTGCAGATCCTATTTATATTTCCTTTCTTTTTGAAGTAGAGGAACCATTTAAAGAGTGGGTACTTGTAAATGGTTCATTAAAACTTAATTTAAAACATATTAAAATTGCATTTGTTCATTAGTTTCAGTTGACAAATGTTTTTAATGATGGACATAAATTTAGTCAGTAAATATTATGTATAACTCCATGCTGGTAAGAACGCAGGGGCGATGCATTATTTCGTAATTTTGTAGATCTCAGAACAGACAACATTGTATTTCTTAATTTCTAAATTAAATATTTAAATGATGCAACAATTAGTATTATTTATAGTGATTATTTACAGTTTTTAATTATAGTTAGTAATTTAAAAAAATTATCAATTTATTTTTTAATTATTACTATTTAGACTATTAACGTTGTAGTTTAGAACCACTACCAGTGGCAGTTAAAGTACCACAAAAAATAAAGGTGAATCTGGAAACTAGAGCCACCTCTTCCTCCTCCTCCTAGTCTCTCAAAAACTATCATGTAGAAACTGCAGGATATCGCAGCGAGACAAGCTGCTCACTGGCCTGCTTTGATTACGGCACATGGACGCCCGCAGTTTTAGACGACAACACCGGTGGCACGCAGAGCTGTAGCGATGCTGAATAATGCATGCACTCAAAGTTGGAGGGCAGGTGTACCAGGCACTGCTGCTGTCAGGCGGGCATCGGAGCACAAACGGATATAATCTGTTTTCCCTGGCGCTGAGAGGCACTGCTGTAAAATGCACTTTTTCTACCCACTGCTCAGAAAATAGTCTTGCTGTATGATATCTTACCCTGTGTGGGGTCTTCGTTGAGGAGAGGATCTGTGTCTTATCGTGGTTGACCGATTACCCTCCCAACAATCTGAGGAGGCGATGTGAATCATTGCGTGAATATCACAGAGATGGTGTCGAGAAGTGTCAGAATCAGCACTGTAAATGAATGGTTCTCATCTGGTGGGTCGTGAAACATTTTGGGATAAAACTATGCTATACTCAAGTTATAAAATGCAACTAAACATATGATCTTGCGTATATGGTATCTAATATTTAGACATTAACTTTTAATCAATGTTTCTTTTTTATTTTAAGTTTGAATTGATTTGTTGAATTTTTAATATAAATGATGATATGAACAAGGCTTGTTACAAAAAGTAGTACCTGAAGTACCTGTAGTACCTGAAATTGCATTATTGAATTGCTTTTGCTTCTTTCCCCCTTATATTTTAACCAAAATTAAAAATGCATTTTGGGTAGATTCACATGAGGTAACTTTTTAATTTAATTATTTCTGCACTAAAAAATGGCTTTTTGATTTTACACATTTTTTTTTTTAAGGCAAATGGTTACACAAAATTAATTTCTTCATTTAAAACATATATATTTACTTGACCCAAAGACGGTGCACTCCGATTACTTATGAATGGGAGAAAGTGCAGCGCCCAATATGGCGAATAAGCCCCGCCTTCTAAATGAAAGAGCCAATCGTTGATTAGTAAAGTCACGCATCACTGCAACCGGTTGCTATAGAAACAGGCAGTGTTCTGAGACACGCGTTTAGGACTGCGCATGCACATTAGCTTTGTCCAGGCTGAAAAATGCAGTTTTTTGTCATGATTCGAGTGTTTAGAAACAACATTTATGAGACAGTTGTTGTCAGATTTCATTGGTGAATTCGAATATGAAATTTAATCATAAGTTTGGTGAACAGTTTTGGAGAATTTGATGTTTCCCCATTCAAAGAGATAGGAGCTGCACTTGGATGCCTGAGAGGAGTTTCAAAGATGGTCACCGAGTGAAATTACTTGTCTTAAAGGGACTTTGGTTGAACTTAATGCTTTTTTTAGTTAAGTTCAAATATATTGAGTTGATTCAAATATATTCAAGTCTGTGATTTTGAGTAGGCTAATTGGAAAAGTCCTGTTTGTATTTGACTTTCAGTTATGTTGAACAATTAAAAGACTGTCTGCAGCTCACAGCACAAGTAGAAAGATACTTGTTAATACACTTAGCAAAGCTATTGCTCATTGGACATATAGCATCATAGTCTTTGTACATGTAGCCATCCACCTAAAAGCACTCTCTTCAGCACAAAACCCCAAATGGGAACAAACGATGACAATGGCCACCACGCCACAAAATCCTCCCGTCAAAGACACAGATGCTTTGTTTGTTAATGCAACGAAAATCATTCATGTAATCCCAACACAAATGGATTAAGTAAACTTTGATGTGAAATATATTTAAGTGGATTGAACACAAGGAAATTAAGTTGTATATTAAAATGTATAGCAATTGTGTTGCTTTAGCTCATTTTAAGCAGCTAAAATATTTTTTTTTTCAGTGTGCTATCGACATTGTGTTACTACAGAGCTTGTGCATACAGCTCATTGATATATTTTTGGTGTTTTAATTAAAAAGAAGTTACCTAGTTGTTCACTGACCTTCAACCTGCTGTAATGATACCTGAGGCTGTTTTCACAGTTGATTGTGCGATTTTAAATTTATTTAAGGATGACTTAACATCATCCTCTATTGCCCAGGGAGTTTGTCTGAGCAATGATATGAAGGCACTATATATGTTTGTAGGTTAATTTTATGTTGTTGTTGGAATGTTGCTGCATCTTTGCATTTTTGGCTTGCACATCTTGTTTATGTCTGTATAAGTGTGACTGTTTGCAGAGGTCTCAAAGTCCTTGACAGCCGTCACAGGCATTTGCACAGCAGATTAGACTTTAGCGAGGGCTTATTCCACACGACTTCCTCCAGAGAAGCCTAAACGTCCTCCTCATGACCCTCCTTCTGAAGCAGAGCGGTACCGGGGTCTGAGACTGATTACAGGGTTAGAACAGCTATAGCTCACAGGCAGAAAGGACATTGGTGGAGATTTTCTCTCATTGTTATCATGTTATCTTTGCTAAAGACTACATTGATAAGGTTATTGCAACGGTTGGTTTTCAAACCCGATCTCCAGCTGACCCCGGGGGTCCAGTTACTTACAAAAAGCAGGTGGTCTGCTTTGGGTCGGACTGTCTGACCACAGTAGCACCACACTGATGTAGTGACGCTGAAGCCGAGACTTCCTGATTCTGGTGAGCAGCAAGAAAGCGGACTGACAGTAATCTGATTGTGGGAAAAATGGAATTTAGATTGAGTTTGGCTTGGCTTATTCTTTTAAGGCAAAACATTGTTGATGTGAGAAGGCAGTCTTTTCCCACTTCCCTTCTTTTCACTTTCACTCTAGAACCATTCTCTTCCTCCTTGTCTAAATGATTAATCTGTTCCTCGCACAGGTTGTTGTTCCGAGTAAGTCAGCATCTTGGCTTGTAGCATTGGAGAGAAAATCAAGCCTGGAGTGTTTGTTGGCAGAGACCTTAACAAAATCACAAACAGCCACTCTAACAGAATGCGGTCGAGGTGCTGTAATAATAATGTTTTTTTTTCTTCTCCTGAAGGAGAGAATTGTTGACTGTGAGTCCATAAATGTTATTCTTTGCACTTCAGTCTAACATTTAAAAAAAAAATGCAATGTGTGTTTAAACCCGCAACCTCATTGATGTGGCCACCTGTAACGCCACGTTCTAGCCCACAAGTCTGTCCGCCACCAGCCCGCACTGCCATGTTAATTGCGATGATGTAATAGATCACAGGCATTTAGGAAAGCACCTATCATATGGGGGCTGGTAATGAAATGCTGGCCATATCACTGGATGATTAATGTGCAGGTGCTCGCTGAAGGTCATCTCAGATTTTCGCCTTCGGATTATCATTAGCTCAGGCGTGCTCTTAGACGTCTAATTCATCATCGTTTTTTTAGGTTGCACCAATACTGTATTTTCATCGAAGCCAGAAAGATGAGCTGCTACGGACATGCAAATGAAGTTAGCATAAAATTGATTTTGTGAACACCGTTGCTCTTGATTTTCTCTATGATTTAGCTTGAAATTGTGGCGTGCAGTTCCATCGACTTGGTTAGTTGTCATTAAAGGACGCTTGAGTACAGGAAGACCCCTTTCAGTGCTTGACGCATTAAAGTAATAAATCGGCATTTTCTTCCATTTGTTGAAAACAACCTCATCGGGTGGTAGTAACAAGGGGTTGTGGGCAGGTAATTATAAACAGTTTCAGAAAGTATCTTGCAAAGTGCAACAGGTGGCATTCATCATCTCTAGATCTGAACTAATGGAATTACTTGTGGGAAATAGAGAGAAAATGAAGGGCGCAGAATTGGTTTGCACACATGGAGGAATAATGCTGTGCTCATCAGTTCATAGACTTGCTGCAGCCTGGAAAACTGAACATATGGATGAGCCATATATTCATTTCCCTAGCTCTGAGTGAAAACCCCAGGTTGCTGCCGCCTTTTTAGGAACTTTTGCCCTTATGAAAGTTAGAAGGACTAGTAAGTTTGGAAACTGATGATTGGAATAGATGTACTGTAGATCAGTGTTTCTCCTGCATGACACTGCTGTGTCCCTATCTCAATATTCATTGTTCGCCAGTAACAACTGGATTTTCTTGAGAGAAAATGCCGGATTACACATTTAAATGTAAGAATGTAAGTATTGGGTACTCAAATATCTAATGAAAATTATAAAAAACTGGAAAGCAGTTCAAACGTTGACTTATATCTTACTGAGATGTGATTTTATAGATTATAGATTTTTATAGATTGCAGGTTGTGTGACCCCTGCTTTGTTTTCAGACAGTTGAATATAACTTTCAAAAAAGTCCAGTACAAACGTTACTGCCACTCGTCAACGGCAACTGTCACAGTTGCTATAGGCGACGAGCAATCCTCCGTAGGCTAGACCGTCCCATTTAGCAACACTCGGTTCGACCTTCACAGACTTTGGAGGAGTTTTCTGTTTCACTGACCTACGTCTCGTGTTGTCCTGATTCAGTATCTGCCAGAGATGGTCTTATTATGGGGAGATACGAGGGACCGTGGCTCTACCATTGGAGAAAGCGTAACGGCTATGTTGGATCACATATGCCATGATAACCAATCACATTACAGCCTTGACGCCATTGAATTTCGTTCAGTTGTGCGACAGTCAATCACTGTTTACGGATACCATAGAAATGAATGAAAAGTGCCGTTAGCTGAATCATACATGTCTGTGACTTCTTTTATTAAGACTTCTCTTATTAAACAGCATTTTTTTTTCGGTGTAAACTCTAAGAATAGATCAATCCAAAATGAATGTTTAAGAGCAAACATGTTGAAGATTAGCCGATGGGCTGTTGGTTCATTAAATAAGCTATTTCCTCACAATAGCGGTTTATTCAGCCTAGTGAAGCCTCTCCTCCTTTTGACATCCATTAAAAAAATGGCCTCCTGTCTCCCCCCTATGCGTACCACAGCATTAGCAGGTGTTACGCTTTTTTTGGCTAATGTTGCAGGCTTGCCTTCAAATGGCTTTGTATCTGCTGTTAGATTATATGAATGTCAGGCTATATGTTAGTGTCATTCTATACTATATAACAAGTTATTTTCATAACTTGTCAGGGCCGATTCACACAGAATGCGTTTTTTGCTGTTAAAATTGCGAGCATGCAACATCGTAATTACATCGTCATGAAATTACCAAATAAATTACATAGTACGTTGTGTGTTAGCTGGCAAGGATTTGCATGCAGGTATGATGTTCATTCTATTTAGGATCAGTGTTTATATGTTTTATTAACAGTTCATGTTACTATTGTGTTTTTACCATGGCAATAGTAACAAATAATATAGATGTAGATAATTACAGATAGATAATATATAGGATCTGAAGTCTATAGTAATATAGGTCTATAGCATTATTTGCAATGCTTTGTGAGACTGTAGTGTATTCTCTTATAAAACACATTAAATACCGTCTTGTATCTTTTTTCAGTATATGATTTTTCAAATCAAAGTTTTGTGTGTTGCGATTCACCTTGGTGTGTTTTCTAGTTTTTTTCATTATCCAGTTGGTCAGTTAGATTTTTTCTTTGAATTCCTATGGAGCAAATGAATGGAAAAAATACTTTAACAGCGTTTCTGCGGGTCTTAAAAAGGTCTTTAAAATGTCTTAATTCACCCTTGGACAAATTAAATTCTTAATGTCATGGCATTACATGTTGCATGGATTGCAAAAAATGAATATTTGTCCTGTTTTCCAATACAAGTATTTAGACATCTTTAAATCAAGATACATTTACTTGAGATGCAAATGTAAAATTAAGTCTTGAAAACTGAACAAAATTAAGTGAGGTTATGCTTAAAACAAGAACAAATATATGAATCTGTCAGTGAGTTATGAAAACTTTCCTTTGAATTAAGTTCATTTTTCTGAGCCCGCTGGCAGATATTTGTTCTTGTTTTAATCATAAACTCACTTCATTTTTATCAATTTCACATAAAACTTCATATTTTATGTCATTTTGCTTCTCCAGTAAATGTATCTTTAGACATTTGCACTGGAAAACAAGACAAAAATTACTGAGGAAGAACATAACTTTTTCCCCCCAGTGTGATCAGGAGGTACAGTAAAAATTAAGAGGAAAATGGAACACTGCATTAACTGCATTAACTAAACTTTTGTCCCTCTCTCGGCTGTGCAGAGTCTAATATCAAAGAAGAGGATTGGTTGAAGGAAAGAAAGTCATATGTGCAGAACACCTTTGGTGTGGTGGAATGCTGGCTAGTTTAGAAGATCAAACGTTAGGCTAGAATCAAAGCCACGTCATTTGAAATGTAAATGAACCTGTGCGTTACAAGTTCCCGTTTGCTTTAAAGCACAATATATTCGGCGAACAGAGTGTGTTTTCCTGAAGCTTAAAACCTAAAAGCTAATAAAAAAGCACTTACAATGGGGAGAACAAGTATTTGATACACTGCCGATTTTGCAGGTTTTCCTACTTACAAAGCATGTAGAGGTCTGTAATTTTTATCATAGGTACTCTTCAACTGTGAGAGACGGAATCTAAAACAAAAATCCAGAAAATCACACTGTATGATTTTTAAATAATTAATTTGCATTTTATTGCATGACATAAGTATTTGATTACCTACCAACCAGTAAGAATTCCGGCTCTCACAGACCTGTTAGTTTTTTTTTAAGAAGCCCTCCTGTTCTCCACTCATTACCTGTATTAACTGCACCTGTTTGAACTCGTTACCTGTATAAAAGACACCTGTCCACACACTCAATCAAACAGACTCCAACCTCTCCACAATGGCCAAGACCAGAGAGCTGTGTAAGGACATCAGGGATAAAATTGTAGACCTGCACAAGGCTGGGATGGGCTACAGGACAATAGGCAAGCAGCTTGGTGAGAAGACAACAACTGTTGGCACAATTATTAGAAAATGGAAGAAGTTCAAGATGACGGTCAATCTCCCTCTGTCTGGGGTACCATGCAAGATCTCACCTCGTGGGGCATCAATGATCATGAGGAAGGTGAGGGATCAGCCCAGAACTACACGGCAGGACCTGGTCAATGACCTGAAGAGAGCTGGGACCACAGTCTCAAAGAAAACCATTAGTAACACACTACGCCGTCATGGATTAAAATCCTGCAGCGCACGCAAGGTCCCCCTGCTCAAGCCAGCGCATGTCCAGGCCTGTCTGAAGTTTGCCAATGACCATCTGGATGATCCAGAGGAGGAATGGGAGAAGGTCATGTGGTCTGAGGAGACAAAAATAGAGCTTTTTGGTCTAAACTCCACTCGCCGTGTTTGGAGGAAGAAGAAGGATGAGTACAACCCCAAGAACACCATCCCAACCGTGAAGCATGGAGGTGGAAACATCATTCTTTGGGGATGCTTTTCTGCAAAGGGGACAGGACGACTGCACCGTATTGAGGGGAGGATGGATGGGGCCATGTATCGCGAGATCTTGGCCAACAACCTCCTTCCCTCAGTAAGAGCTGATGTATCAAATACTTATGTCATGCAATAAAATGCAAATTAATTACTTAAAAATCATACAATGTGATTTTCTGGATTTAGTTTCCGTCACTCACAGTTGAAGAGTACCTATGATAAAAATTACAGACTTCTACATGCTTTGTAAGTGGGCAAACCTGCAAAATCGGCAGTGTATCAAATACTTGTTCTCCCCACTGTAGCTCTGCACATATACAGTATGCATGTGTGTTAACACACCTCATGTTTCCAAGAGATAATTGTTCTGCTAACTCTGCTGACTGAGATAGAACAGGACACGGCAGACAGGAAAACATAAAGGCTAATGCGACGCTTATCGTGGTGCGATTATGCAATCCTAAACACTTTCCCAGTCTGAGGGACTGCTGCTAAGGGAATTGAGTCTCCTTAGCTATTAGCATATCATTAAAGGGAATGTGAGCAGCTGATTTGGAAATTAAATGTAGCTTACTTAGCCCTAATGAATAATGCATATCAGATCATCATGGACATGCTGACAAGTGCAGGCGTTATAGGAGGAGACATGGGAGGGGTTGCAATGTCAGAGAGGACGGACTAAAGGAACTGAATGAAAGACTTGGTTAACTGTTCGATTCCGCTTTTATGACCACATCTTTAGACTGCTGATGAAACCGAAGAGAAGCCAATAATTTCAACAGCTTTATGACTTGGAAAGTTGATTTTTAAGAGCGTAGCAGTTGGAGGGTGGTGTAGCAGAGTGGTTTAAAATCCTGAATGGTAACCAAATGGTTGCTGGTTTGAACCCTACTTGTAAGTAGGGCCCTACAAATTTTTTTTTTTTTTTCTTTGCCAAATTCCATTTTAATTTCTATATTCTGTTTTACTTTTGCAATTTAATCATTTATTTCAATTTTTGCAATAATAGTGCCCTTTGAAATGTTTTTTTTCTTTCCAGAAATTCAGTTTTTGAGCTTCTGTGTTTTATGATTTAATACAAATGTATTTTCTAAAACGGTGGTAATAAAAATAATGCACAACTTTAACAATGATCTTTTAAAATATAATCAAATTAAATTTAAAGAATTCCTTTCATTTTTGCCAAACAAAGTGCTGCACAACAGAGGTTTACTGTTTCAATTAAAACAGACAAAAAATTGTGTGATTTATATAATGCTTATATAATGTTTTAACCCTTGAAGCTTGGGAGCACAGCCTTAACTTTGGTCTTTTATAAAGAAGACCCTTTTTTTAGAGGTTTACGTTTATGAAAATGACTTATGAACGTTATTTTATATAAAATATATATTTTATGAAACATGTTGAACCCTAAAACTGCTAGAAAATCAAAGCCATAAATCTAAATAAGTTATGTTTCAAATTTGAGGTTGATATCTCAAGAAGATAGACATAAATGTCCATAAGGATGCACAAGGTTTAAAAAACTATTGTTGTTGCATTCTGTTGTACAATAGTAATGCATTTTCTCCCCTAATTTATTTAGAAACTTTAATTTAATTTAATTTAATTTTAATTTACTTTAATTTAGTGGGTTGTAGTGAAGACATTTGAGTTTCTGTGTGTGTCTGGCAATAGTTTTATCAAATGAAATGGTGAAAGTAAACTCTTAAAGCAGCTCTGGAGATGAAGTTCATGTAGAGTGTTGTAGTGATATGGCAGATGCTGAAAACACCACGAGCGTCATGCATGCTTGAGGATGTGTAGTAGACAAAACTGCGTCTCTCATTCACACAGAGACACGTAGAACATGCAGACTTCAGATTTTAATAGCATTCTTTTTGCGGTTTAATATTCACAGGATGTCCATATCATGATTTCATTAAGTGTACAGCCCTTTTGATGTATTCATTAAACTTTTGCCAAATTCCAAATTATACAGTACATTTTATTTTTATATTATATATATTTATTTATATATTATATTATATTTATTTTATTTTTTAGATTCCGGAAATCATAGACCCCTACTTAAGCCTTCATCATTGTTTTCTTGAGTAAGGCACTTAATCCTATAGGTTGCAGGGGGAATGCTACTTTGGATAAAGGTGTTTGCTAAATGGCTTCATTACTTGGAGTTTTTCCTAGATATCTTGCACTTGTGAACCGAAAATCTGATATTTCTATCTTTTTCCCCCAATGTCACTCAAGTCTAAGTGGACCAAATCACACAGCAAACGGAAATGGCTTCATCAAAGATGACAAAGTGGGGAAAAATACAAAACAACAGCCAGAAAGCCAGATGTAGGCTGGGAAAAGCAGAATCAGTTGTAATGGGGCACCAAATGTGCTGTCAATAAAAGGGAGTGCACACCAGATGGACACTCATGCGGAAATAGCTGCACTTTAAGTAAGACTGAGTCAAAGTGCTATGAGTTTTATTTATTTTTAAATTCTTGCTCCGAATTTTGCGTCAGAGCCCCACATATTTTGTGCGTGTTTATTTCCCCCAGGCTACCTCATGACTAAGTAATTAGCAGAACAATATAACACTTGCAAATTAATGCCTTCTATTTTAATTCTTCCTTTCAAAACATCCCAGTTCCAGTGAAATCAGAACAAATATATTTCACCTTACCCTGTTGTGTACATCCATGGGGTAAGAGCTTATTCAGTTTTACGTAGGTCTTGCTTCATCCCAGCAGCCAATTAGCCTCCACTCTGCCTATTAGTTGTAAACAACATTATCTAAATCTGTTCTGAGAAGTCTCTAAAGGTTGTGTGAGTTGTGTTTTTGCCAAACAGAACTGGTGCTTCAACTGCAGGAAAAAAAAGTTTTGTACTCTGTAATCTCTTTTTATTGGAGGTTGAGCATGATGTCTTGTTCTTATGAATGAACTTGGGCATTCCTCTGGCTTCTGTTTGCCTGGAGGTTTTCCTTCTTTTGGGGTCTATCACTTGGGTCAGGTCCATTACAGGGGTGTAACTAACTAAAAGTAGCAGTGACACATTTAGTATCAGCATTTCTCAGTAATGTTGACAATATAGTCCAGATGTTTTCAAAAAAGTTTGGCTTTACCACTCCAGTAATGACCTACATACACTTCAAAAAATGATTCTAGCTCTTTGCTCAGTCTATTTAAATAAAATAAGCTGAAGAGATGCAAGCAACTCGAAACACAAAGCAACCAGCATGAATGGAGTTTGCACATGCATCATCGTCATTGTGATGTGTATGTGAAATGTTTAATGGGACTTTATATATACTTGATATCTCCGAAATACACCATTAAAATGTTCTCAAAGCTAAGGGCAACAAATAGCAGAACAAGCTGTAACTGTTGTGTGCACGTCATGCGCAGCTCTTCTGCTTTCAGAGCTGTGCTTTCATTGATTTTGATCTCACACTTTAATCATATTTATAGCTCCTAACTTAATAAAACAAGCTGTGTTACTATGATGAATGATTAGCTCAAAATGTAGATCTGTATGTGCGATGTACTTTATCTGAATTAAATACAAACACATCTCTCGCTTTTGCTCACGTTCCAGCAATGACTCCTCCGTGTGCTGTCGACCCTGGTTTAGGTTATTTAAGAAATGTAATTTTTTCGCCAAAGAAGATTTTTTTTAAAGCAACCTACTTCAGTGTAGCTAATAGGTTACGATAGCATCGCGCTTAACACTGATAATTTTAATAATTGTAATGTGACGATCGGGTGCGGATATCTAAATCAGAGAAAATCATGTGCGGGTGATGGTTTGCTTTTAAAGGAACACTCCACTTTTTTGAAAATAGTCTCATTTTCCAACTCCCCTAGAGTTAAACAGTTGAGTTTTACCGTTTTCGAATCCATTCAGCCGATCTCCGGGTCTGGCGGTAGAACTTTTAGCATAGCTTAGCATAGATCATTGAATCTGATTAGACCATTTGCATCTCGCTCAAAAATGACCAAAGACTTTCGATAGTTTATTATAGTTTATTATTATAAGGTGAACACATTTATCGATTTAATTTACCTTATTAAATTAACTATTTGCTCTGTAAGTGTAAGTGGAAAACTATTAAATAACAACAAGCATATTTTAGAAACAAAATGCAAAAATAACTCATTGGACAAACTCAATTTAATTGAGGAATTCAGTTCCATCCAATAAATATGTCTATATGAGTGTCCACAGCCTAAACACAGGCACCACTCTTCTGCATAATGGTAACCACAAAAAAACCCCCACAAACCACAGAAACTTCTCTAAGTGTCCAACATAACTGAACATTAAACACTAACATAAACTAACAACATCTTTCCCTTTACTGAAAAACACATAAAATAACACTGTAATCCCTAAATTTACTCTCCTAATGCAGTCCCTTGCAAAGCATGCTGGGAACTACAGATCCACTGCCCAGTTTGTCATTTTCACTCAGCAATGTTAAGTTGACCGAACAAACACTTAAGTAAAGCTGACAATACTCATTTTTAGTAGAAACAACTCAGTAAATTTAAGTTAATGTAGTTACATGAGTTTTTAAGTAATGTGAACAAGGATGATTTGAGTGCAACTAACAAGAGTGAAAGTTCATTTTTTTGAGTGCAGAAATGGTTGTTGCCCATTTGGAGCCAGAGTCTGCACAGTAGTCATCCTGAGGTGATATCAATGTCTGCGTATAAGAACTATCTAAAATGACAAAAAACTGTCTTTGGAAAAAAAAGATTTGAAGTGTAATTGGATTTTTTAGGTTTGGCTCACATCTCATTCGATTACATGGAGAGGGTGGGGTTTATGACTTATACTGCAGCCAGCCACCAGGGGGCGATCAAAACGCTTTGGGTTTGCTTTTCAGGATGTGTGCGTCACAATTGATTTATAGGGTTGGAAAGTTTGTTCCCATGGTTCATGTAATTAAACAATTCACTGGTCAAACAAACGATTGCCAGTTCATTTTAGCTCCTCATAATTTTTTTAAAGTGAAATATATTCAGTTAAATGATGCTGTTCAACACATGCTTTCTTTTTTTTGTATTCATTGTAGGTATTGATTGTTTAATTTAATTATGGCACACTAACTCATCTCCTACACTACATAGTGTACATCTTGTACTGCTTGCAAATAATAGTCTTAAACATGAGAAAGAATAGTGGGAAGATCATGGATCGTGATCCAGCCTGAATTTTTTTCCCCCACTGTAATATTTTTTACCATGTCACCCACCCCAAAGTCTCATCTGATTATTTGTAAGATATTGTCCTCTTATACAGCATCAGTGTTTTTTTTGTTAATGTAGTGTTTTAACTCTTAACTTTTTTCGTCACAATGTAATTTAATTTTAAATTTTATTTACTGTCACCAAACAGTATGTCTTAAACAATGTCTTACATTTTTGAGCCAGATAAACATACTAATTGCATAATTTAAATAGTGTCATCTGATTTTTATATTTACATTTACCTTTGTGCATTTGACATGTTATTAAAGCAACTTACATTGCATGATATGAGTACATTTATTATTTTAATTTTTTTATCAGTTCATGCATTCCTTGGGAATCAAACCCATGACCTTGGCATTACTAGTGCCATGCTGTACTGTATATATTATTTATATTTGTCTGAACACATTTTTTCTTTTTTTTCTTTCTCATTTCACTGGAACTGGGATGTTGAAGGGATTAAAATAGAAGACATTAATTTGCAAGTGTTATATTGTTCTTCTCATTACTTAGTCATGATGTAGCCTAGAAGGAAACAAGCACAAAATCTGTGGGCAAAATTTAGAGTAAAAATTTTAAAAGAAAAATCGGAGCATACAGTGGGGAGAACAAGTATTTGATACACTGCCGATTTTGCAGGTTTGCCCACTTACAAAGCATGTAGAAGTCTGTAATTTTTATCATAGGTACACTTCAACTGTGAGTGACGGAATCTAAAACAAAAATCCAGAAAATCACATTGTATGATTTTTAAGTTCAAACCCGATTCCAAAAAAGTTGGGACACTGTACAAATTGTGAATAAAAACAGAATGCAATGATGTTGAAGTTTCAAATTTCAATATTTTATTCAGAATACAAATGTATCATTTTAAGGGAAAAATAAGTTGATTTTAAATTTCATGGCATCAACACATCTCAAAAAAGTTGGGACAAGGCCATGTTTACCACTGTGTGGCATCCCCTCTTCTTTTTATAACAGTCTGCAAACGTCTGGGGACTGAGGAGACAAGTTGCTCAAGTTTAGGAATAGGAATGTTGTCCCATTCTTGTCTAATACAGGCTTCTAGTTGCTCAACTGTCTTAGGTCTTCTTTGTCGCATCTTCCTCTTTATGACGCGCCAAATGCTTTCTATTGGTGAAAGATCTGGACTGCAGGCTGGCCATTTCAGTACCCGGATCCTTCTTCTACGCAGCCATGATGTTGTAATTGATGCAGTATGTGGTCTGGCATTGTCATGTTGGAAAATGCAAGGTCTTCCCTGAAAGAGACGACGTCTGGATGGGAGCATATGTTGTTCTAGAACTTGGATATACCTTTCAGCATTGATGGTGCCTTTCCAGATGTGTAAGCTGCCCATGCCACACGCACTCATGCAACCCCATACCATCAGAGATGCAGGCTTCTGAACTGAGCGCTGATAACAACTTGGGTTGTCCTTGTCCTCTTTAGTCCGGATGACATGGAGTCCCAGTTTTCCAAAAAGAACTTCAAATTTTGATTCGTCTGACCACAGAACAGTTTTCCACTTTGCCACAGTCCATTTTAAATGAGCCTTGGCCCAGAGAAAACGCCCGCGCTTCTGGATCATGTTTAGATATGGCTTCTTTTTTGACCTATAGAGTTTTAGCCGGCAACGGCGAATGGCACGGTGGATTGTGTTCACCGACAATGTTTTCTGGAAGTATTCCTGAGCCCATGTTGTGATTTCCATTACAGTAGCATTCCTGTATGAGATGCAGTGCCGTCTAAGGGCCCGAAGATCACGGGCATCCAGTATGGTTTTCCGGCCTTGGCCCTTACGCACAGAGATTGTTCCAGATTTGGATGATATTATGCACTGTAGATGATGATAACTTCAAACTCTTTGCAATTTTTCTCTGAGAAACTCCTTTCTGATATTGCTCCACTATTTTTCGCTGCAGCATTGGGGGAATTGGTGATCCTCTGCCCATCTTGACTTCTGAGAGAAACTGTCACTCTGAGAGTCTCTTTTTATACCCAATCATGTTGCCAATTGACCTAATAAGTTGCAAATTGGTCCTCCAGCTGTTCCTTATATGTACATTTAACTTTTCCGGCCTCTTATTGCAACCTGTCCCAACTTTTTTGGAATGTGTAGCTCTCATGAAATCCAAAATGAGCCAATATTTGGCATGACATTTCAAAATGTCTCACTTTCAACATTTGATATGTTATCTATATTCTATTGTGAATACAATATAAGTTTGTGAGATTTGTAAATTATTGCATTCCTTTTTTATTCACAATTTGTACAGTGTCCCAACTTTTTTGGAATCGGGTTTGTAATTAATTTGCATTTTATTGCATGACATAAGTATTTGATACATCAGAAAAGCAGAACTTAATATTTGGTACAGAAACCTTTGTTTGCAATTACAGAGATCATACGTTTCCTGTAGTTCTTGACCAGGTTTGCACACACTGCAGCAGGGATTTTGGCCCACTCCTCCATACAGACCTTCTCCAGATCCTTCAGGTTTCGGGGCTGTCGCTGGGCAATACGGACTTTCAGCTCCCTCCAAAGATTTTCTATTGGGTTCAGGTCTGGAGACTGGCTAGGCCACTCCAGGACCTTGAGATGCTTCTTACCGAGCCACTCCTTAGTTGCCCTGGCTGTGTGTTTCAGGTCGTTGTCATGCTGGAAGACCCAGCCACGACCCATCTTCAGTGCTCTTACTGAGGGAAGGAGGTTGTTGGCCAAGATCTCGCGATACGTGGCCCCATCCATCCTCCCCTCAATACGGTGCAGTCGTCCTGTCCCCTTTGCAGAAAAGCATCCCCAAAGAATGATGTTTCCACCTCCATGCTTCACGGTTGGGATGGTGTTCTTGGGGTTGTACTCATCCTTCTTCTTCCTCCAAACACGGCGAGTGGAGTTTAGACCAAAAAGCTCTATTTTTATCTCCTCAGACCACATGACCTTCTCCCATTCCTCCTCTGGATCATCCAGATGGTCATTGGCAAACTTCAGACGGGCCTGGACATGCGCTGGCTTGAGCAGGGGGACCTTGCGTGCGCTGCAGGATTTTAATCCATGACGGCGTAGTGTGTTACTAATGGTTTTCTTTGAGACTGTGGTCCCAGCTCTCTTCAGGTCATTGACCAGGTCCTGCCGTGTAGTTCTGGGCTGATCCCTCACCTTCCTCATGATCATTGATGCCCCACGAGGTGAGATCTTGCATGGTGCCCCAGACCGAGAGAGATTGACCGTCATCTTGAACTTCTTCCATTTTCTATTAATTGCACCAACAGTTGTTGCCTTCTCACCAAGCTGCTTGCCTACAATTTTATCCCTGATGTCCTTACACAGCTCTCTGGTCTTGGCCGTTGTGGAGAGGTTGGAGTCTGTTTGATTGAGTGTGTGGACAGGTGTCTTTTATACAGGTAACGAGTTCAAACAGGTGCAGTTAATACAGGTAATGAGTGGAGAACAGGAGGGGTTCTTAAAGAAAAACTAACAGGGCTGTGAGAGCCGGAATTCTTACTGGTTGGTAGGTGATCAAATGACCATTTGAAAAAAGCAGAAAAAAAGAATGACTTTGGACACCAAATGTGCCTGCAGTTATAGAATCACCCATATACACTCACCTAAAGGATTATTAGGAACACCATACTAATACTGTGTTTGACCCCCTTTCGCCTTCAGAACTGCCTTAATTCTACGTGGCATTGATTCAACAAGGTGCTGAAAGCATTCTTTAGAAATGTTGGCCCATATTGATAGGATAGCATCTTGCAGTTGATGGAGATTTGTGGGATGCACATCCAGGGCACGAAGCTCCCGTTCCACCACATCCCAAAGATGCTCTATTGGGTTGAGATCTGGTGACTGTGGGGGCCATTTTAGTACAGTGAACTCATTGTCATGTTCAAGAAACCAATTTGAAATGATTCGAGCTTTGTGACATGGTGCATTATCCTGCTGGAAGTAGCCATCAGAGGATGGGTACATGGTGGTCATAAAGGGATGGACATGGTCAGAAACAATGCTCAGGTAGGCCGTGGCATTTAAACGATGCCCAATTGGCACTAAGGGGCCTAAAGTGTGCCAAGAAAACATCCCCCACACCATTACACCACCACCACCAGCCTGCACAGTGGTAACAAGGCATGATGGATCCATGTTCTCATTCTGTTTACGCCAAATTCTGACTCTACCATCTGAATGTCTCAACAGAAATCGAGGCTCATCAGACCAGGCAACATTTTTCCAGTCTTCAACTGTCCAATTTTGGTGAGCTCGTGCAAATTGTAGCCTCTTTTTCCTATTTGTAGTGGAGATGAGTGGTACCCGGTGGGGTCTTCTGCTGTTGTAGCCCATCCGCCTCAAGGTTGTGCGTGTTGTGGCTTCACAAATGCTTTGCTGCATACCTCGGTTGTAACAAGTGGTTATTTCAGTCAAAGTTGCTCTTCTATCAGCTTGAATCAGTCGGCCCATTCTCCTCTGACCTCTAGCATCAACAAGGCATTTTCGCCCACAGGACTGCCGCATACTGGATGTTTTTCCCTTTTCACACCATTCTTTGTAAACTCTAGAAATGGTTGTGCGTGAAAATCCCAGTAACTGAGCAGATTGTGAAATACTCAGACCGGCCCGTCTGGCACCAACAACCATGCCACGCTCAAAATTGCTTAAATCACCTTTCTTTCCCATTCTGACATTCAGTTTGGAGTTCAGGAGATTGTCTTGACCAGGACCACACCCCTAAATGCATTGAAGCAACTGCCATGTGATTGGTTGATTAGATAATTGCATTAATGAGAAATTGAACAGGTGTTCCTAATAATCCTTTAGGTGAGTGTATAGTATTGGCCTATATGCGTTCAATGTTTTTGTTAGTAGCTTGTAGTGTAGATAAATACTATTCATTTAAATTATTAGTAGCTTCAAAGTAGCTTCCCCAACACTGACCATGTCAGCTTTGTCTAACCCATACATAGACTTCAGATGGGTTTTGCTGGTCAGGAACTCTCCCTGGGGCGATGGAGTAACTGCGTGGAACGATCTGCCTAGATTACCATTATGGGCACATGGTAACAAATTGGCGTCCTTGTACTTTGTGACAAGCATGAGATTCAGGCAGATGATGTGTTCAATAGCGCTACAAATGATCTAGCCGAGTATCAGATAATATGGGAGTTGATGGCTGCTGCCGAGGGGAGAGCGGTGCATTTCATTACGACTGTGCCGCCATCAGATGCTGATTCACTGTCAGGAAATGGTGGAGAGCGTGCCAAAAGTCACACAGATGTTGCATTGTACTCATCTTTTCAAAATGAAGCCAACAAGCAGGCGGCAAGATAATGTGTCCATGGATTGAGGACAAATAGTGTTGATTTTAGGAGTTTCTCAGCTGTGCCATTAAGGACGAAGGAATTGTAAACATATTTAAGGTGGTATTCATATCGTACATATCACATAAATTATCTAAGTTGATTTGACAAAAGAAAAAATTTTGTGATAACAAATCATGAAAATAGTTTGTGTATATGTATATATGTATATATATGTGTATATATGTATGTGTGTATATATATATATATATATATATATATATATATCTCAACTTAGATAATTTATGTGGCTCAGATAACATAATATTTTGAGTTTCTGTTGATTAAACCAATCTCCTTCATTGTCTAACTCAAACTTTTAATCTCAATGAACTCAAAATTTTAAGGCAACCAGGTTACTTACTTTTTTTTAAGTTAAACCAACTTTTTTTTTTTTTTTTTTTTTTTTTAACCGTGGGTACCTGTTTAAGTGCATGTTTTTCTTCTCAAATTTATAATCAGTTTTGGGTTTTTGTTATGAATTTGAGCAATTTGTTGAGAGACTAACCAGTTCTAGCCAGTTCTTAGATCTGCAGCTGAAGAGTCAACCTTGTTTCTCCTTTAAAGTATGTAGTGCAAGACTCGTTGTATAATCCTGTATTGCATAACAGCACATTATGGATGGCTTTTTAGCGTATAATGTTCACTATTGCGTGTTATGAATGCATAGAGAGCAAAATTATGTAGTATGGAGGCATAGACGTTGTAAGACTATGATGATTACCGAAGCTAATTATAGTTAGGCTACCTTGTTATTTGATCCGTTTATTTTATGTGGTTTATAAATTGCTTATCTATGTTTAGAATTAATTATCTTAAGCCTTTTTTTGGATATATAGTCAGGGAGGCACTTAAAATATTGTATTGTAATTTGTTGTATAATTTGGGCTGTAATTAACTTTGCATGCACTAGATGGCAGCACTGGCTAAAGGCCCTCTGCTGTCTCATTGGCGTGTGAAGTTTGTCATTGCTATGCAAGTATGTTGAAAGTATGGAAAGAACAAACACTTCTGAGGGGCATGTAAATGTAAATGTAAATATGGGTATACATAACTTAAGTCCTTCAAGGCTTTCTCACAGCGGCATTCTGGGTTAAAAAAAAGTTGGAATCCCTCTGGGAATATGATGGGAGAAATTGAGGCGTTTAACATTTTCATTCAATCACGGCTAGAGACTGTAGGAATGCTGACAGCCCCAATTCAAGCAGCCCACATAAATACTTAATTTTTCTGTCATGTTCACTATGCTGTCAGTCTAAGCTTGAGGTTTGGCAGCTGCTGTGGAAACACCACTGCTGCAGAAAAGCTGAAGCCCTCCTATTATAAAGATAAAAATACTTAAATATCATAATTAAATATCAAATTGTTTTTATTACCTTCCATACACTCAATAATCAGCAAAAAACTAACAAAAAAACATCATTAATTAATATTTACTCTGTTAATTTCCCTAATTCCATTCCTGTGCCTTTTGCATTTTAAGCACGGATGTTATCTGGACTACGTCGAGTGTGTCTCAGGACAGTTTATAAGGGCTTGGTAGGATATTGACCATATAGTTATAGTTGTTAGGCAGAGTAGGCACCATATTTAATTTAGTGTGAATGAAAATGAGGCTGTGAGGGATAGAAATACAGCCTGTTCAATGTCAAATTATTGTGGCGATTATTCATCTTAAAAAATTTCCATGAAATGAAATGTTCACATATTATCTTTGTAAATTGTACACGAAAACGTTCTTCTTACACTGTACACTGTTTGCGTACACATACTTTTATGAATGATTTACACACATTCTGTTCATTTTCTGTTCATTCTGTCCAACCTCATTTTTGTTTGTCATTTTGAACAGAAATATACATTTTTCATTTATGGGTGGAATTATGGTGATGTTTAATCAATGTCTGGATAACCATACAACTATATTCCTGATTCTGTTTATTACTGTAGCACGGAAACCCTTTAAAGTGCTCTACGCTGTACAGGTGAAAATAAAATGTTATAGTTTTTTTTAACTTTTAAAAATTTGCATAATTTTATCTCATTCTGAGCAGTGTTATTTTAGTATTATTTATATACTATTATGTTTTTATTTTTATATTTTCAGTTTACATTTTAATTTTAGTGTAATTTTTTTTAGTAATGTGCTTTTGTCATTTTCATTAGTTTTTTTTTTTTTTTTTTAATTATTACTATTTAAGTTTCATTTATTTTAATTTCATTTTTAGTTTTAGTTCAATTTTAGTTTTTATTTATTTCCATTTGGTAATTTTAGTGCTTCTGCTTAAACTTATATCAATTTCTCTTTTTCGTATAGCTTAAGTTTTTCATCTAATATAAATATTTATATTTTATTTCAGCTTTATTTCAATAACTAAAACTATTAATTAAAAACATGTTTGTTAATCGATAATAACCCTAATTCTGAGTTTGTATTTTGGAGAAATGCCACAGTATGTTTCGCCGCCTTACAAATTTCTTACAGTGATGTTTAACAATTTTTTTCCCAAAATACTTTTGTTTAATGTAACACACACACACACACACACACACACACACACACACACACACATATACACACATAGTCAAACCAAAAATTATTCAGACACCAGATATAATTTTTTTACTAGTGGGTGCAGGACACTATAGTTCATTATCTAAGTGAGGATAGGATACCTGACCATGTTTTGCTTAAGTGTTTTTTCTTTAATTGCTAATGCGACCTTTTACACCACAGACTGAACAAAATTAACCATTGCTTGGTCATTGGTTGACCTAAATTGGTATTATCTAATTATGGACTTAAATTTAACAGCTGACAGCTGATTGGTTGATTGTAATTCATTACATACCTTTCTATCAAAGTTATCTGACATTTATCAAGATGAATTTGTTCTGACACAGTTTAACTCTGAGTTGTTGTAATATTTTATTACCATTTTCTAAACTATAGCGAATAAACTGTGATAAAGTGAGAAACGTTAAAGGTGTCTGAATAAATGTTGGTTTGACTATATATATAGTTTATTCGCTGTAGTATATACAATTTTATCCCTCAACTGTAATTGAATATATTTTTGCGATTATTAGATGGAATTAGGCAACATTTTGAATCATCCCTCAAAGCCCTGTTTTTTTTTTTTTTTTTTTGTAAAAATGGCATCTACTCTGATGTCTGTTTATTGTCTGTGGTCTTTTTTTGCTCCAAACACCCTGGAAGCTGTCATCCATGACTATCATCTTGTCATTTCAGTGAACAATGTCCAGAAATGTGACCAACACTTTTATACATCATACTTCATTCAGATTCCTATAAATGATTCAGTGGCATTTCCCTAATATCATTGTTAACTCTGTGAACTATTAGCATGGTGTGTGACAAACAGAAGATTGAGGGTTGGTGTATGTGTATTTGTGTGTGTAAGGCGTAGAGAAGTGTGGTGTTAAATTTCAAGGTCTGGTGGGTATTCATAGAAATGACAGACTCCTGGTGAACCCCACAGATGCTCAGTGCCCTGATATCTGCTACTTCTTGCTTTAGCAGCCCCCCTCAAGTTACCCAGCTCTACCCTTACAGCTCAACCACAGCCAAACTCTCTCACTCTTATCACCTGCTACTGTCCTGGATTTTGGAGATCCTTAAGCCAGTATATTGCTCTAGAGCATGAGCTGAAGATCGTGTCCTGTAGGGCTGTGAAGTGTTGGCAGAAGCATTGAAAATATGGGTGAATCTCACAAAAGCATGTCCATGTCAGATTTCACCCCAAAATCAAAAGAGAGAGAGAAAAAACTATACTATCTTTCAAAAGCTTGGGGTCTGTAAGATTTTTAACGTTTTTGAAAGAAGTCTTTTGCTCACCAAGGCTGCATTTATCAGTAAAAACAGTAATATTGTGAATTTGAATTTTTCTATTTGAATATATTTTCAATCATTTAGTTTTCAAGTGTAATTTATTCCTGTGATGGCAGAACTGAATTTTCAGCATTATAACACCAGTCTTCAGTGTCACATGATCCTTCAGAATTCATACTAATATTCTGATTTGGTGCTCAAGAAACATATCAATGTTGAAAACAGAAAACATATTTTGGGGAAACTGTGATCCATCTCCCCCAAGATCATTTGATGAATAGAAAGTTCAAATTGAACAGCGTTTATTTGGAATAGATTTATATTTTGTAAAAATGTAAAAATATTTATTGTAGAGCTGCACAATTCAGGATAAATTGAGAATCACATTTTAAAAATAAATTAATTAATTAATTAATAGAGATCACGATTCTCCCACGATTCTGAATAGACAACTAAACAAAATAACATGTAATTTTTAAAAAATTTTTTTTACAAATTATTAAATGTTTAAAAAATATTGAATTAATCTGAATTATAAAAAAAAAAAATCGGTTTGAGTGAATGATTCAATGAATCACTTATAAAGACTTCACTTGTTTAGTTACTGGATGAATCAGCGTTTTTGAACAAATCTCGAGTGAATGAATGATTCAATTACAAATACATTTTTAACAGCCATTTGTCGCCACTTACTGGTGTAACGATGTAACGGATACAATCTTTATTTGAAATGGCAAGGTAATTTCAAAAGGTGATTTACTTTATTTTGATCTCTACTGTAGACATCAGTTTTTATATCCCAACTATAAACTTTTATCCCAGTACATCTGTGAAAATTTTGAATTGTAACACAGAAATAATGATACTGTGTGGCTGAAAAGACAGTTTGTGAAGCTGTTTCATACCTAAACAAGACAAGCATAGTGGCAGCACCAACTCAGATTTGAATGTTCTGCTATGATCGTACTCCTAAGTAAGCTTAAATAATCGTAAGCTTAAATAATCATAGCTGAATCTTTGTCATTTAAGAATAAGATTGTGTGGTACTTACACACACATGCATGTATATATTTAAGAAATATTATATATATATATATATATATAATATAATATTTATATATTTTATAAATGATATAAATATATATACAGTATATCCATGCAAATATTTCTTAAATATATACAGTGCTTCCGAAAAGTGAATACTTATGTAAATGTGATTTTTTTTTTTTTTTTTTTAATTTAAAAAAAAAATAAATTTGCAAAGATTTCAAACAAACTTCTTACACGTTGTCATTATGGGGTATTGTTTGTAGAATTTTAAGGAAAATAATGAATTTAATCAATTTTGGAATAAGGCTGTAACATAACAAAATGTGGAAAAATTTAAGCGCTGTGAATACTTTCCGGATGCACTGTACATGCATGTGTGTGTATTTATTTATATATATATATATATATATATAATAATTATACACAGTACACGCACATATATTATGTAAACACAAAATTTTATTATAAATGCAATTAATCGTTTGATAGCACTACTATATATATATATATATATATATATATATATATATATAAAATAATTATTATTATTATTATTATTATTATTATTTTTTTTTATTTTTTTTAATTTTTTAATTTTTTTCATACTACATTGACAACAATGAGGTTTATTTTATTTATTATTATTATTATTATTATTTGCACTTGGAACTGATAAAAATCTTAGTGGTCATTTACATAGGCTTTGTTTTTCTTTAAGTAAAATATTGCTTATCTCTTTTTGATGACCCTGCAAATATATGACCCAGTCTGATGTTCACAGAATGTTGATCATTTGTTTTAAATACAGTCTTGTCAAATGAAATGTGATGTCTACTCTTATTTTTCTTTGAAGTGCTTTAGCACTGAATAAGTATGTAGGCCGGTAACCCTGCCTTCGAACTGGAAGCTGCTCTCTTACAGCATGTCAGGGAGGAGGAAGAGGTGACGGGCATCTCTATGTGTGACTGTGCCTGGGGCCTGTTGTATGGGCTCTTGGCAGGGAGTCCTCACCGCACAGAGGGTGATCTCATTTTCGTAATGGGCTTTGTTGCTGCTTGTCGTTATTAACATTGGCGCTGCTCTCGGGGGGTCTTGGAGAGGCATCCAGTCACAGACCAGCCTGTCCTGCTTTACATTTGACACCCATTATAACTTTGTTTTGATTAGAACTAAGTGGACAATCTGTATAAAAATCGCAAATCGCTTTGCAGTTGTATTTATGCGGATGTATTCAAAAAATGCAGTTGGTAAACACATTATGTGCTTGTTTAGCAACAAACTGCACTCAGATTGTAGGTAGTGTGCATTTCTCATGATTCAACTGTTAACCAATAATTTTTCAAAGTCTGTAATTTTTGGATGATACTATTTTAATAATATTTATCATGTTCATTTGTAATTGCTTTGTTTGTTTGATCACATTGACTAGCGAAAACCAATGGTGTGAGTTTAAGGCGGGACTATTTGTTTGACCAATGGCAGATGGTTTGAAAACATTGGTTTTAAAAATCACTTTTGGTGATGCTAGTAGCGCAGAAATTACACACTTCACCTTTAACTGCCAGAGTAGAGAACTGCTCATGCACACTAATAATTACAGTAGCATAATAATTTTGTTGCCAAAGGTGAGTAGTCAAGTTTAAACTACTCTGATATCCTGCATTTTAGTCATTTGGCTCAGATGTTATTTTCTGATCACCAGTTAGAATGACCAATAATTTACCACTCTATGAAAAAAATCGGACAATTCAACCAACGTCAAATCACCACCAACATGTTTTGAGCTTTTAGCTATGAGAGCCTTTCAAAACAGAAGTTTTTTGGGTAACCCGGCTCATCTACATTTATGGACATTTGATGAATACAATTTATGCAGTGCTGTTTCAACTATGGGGTATAACACTTCAGTTTGTGTTTGAAAATGAGCCAGATTTTTGTTTTGTTGACACTTTGGCCATTTTAAGCGTAATTTAGCAGTGCCTCTTTGCCTAACATGGTTAGTACCAAATTGCTTAAGAGGAAAGCAAATTCGTAATAGCGTCAAATAGTGGGAAAGTACGACCAAAAACATAAAATAGCAGCCATTTTGTCATGAATTGCTTCTATGAAAGGAACAGAAGTGTTTTGAAGCATTGCATACGTTCAAAACCTGGACAAGAAGTCATATGTAACTTATAGATTTTTTTTTTTTCATGTATAAAACATCCTTTCTGTAACTGCACCATGGACCTGAAGGAATGTTATTTTGTTCCATTGTATTCTTGTATATGTCTGGAGTGACAAATTAACTTGAAACGTGAGAGGTAACGATAAGCCTGCATAGCAATTTAGTTTTCTAGGTGGATAATGATATCGTGGTCATTTAGATCTGTATCACAATTTGGATGTCGTACCATCAATAGTTCTGCCTGACAATTTTATTGCAGTCCTAATGGACGTTTAGATGCTTTGTCATGTGATCTGGCCCTTCTGGACAAGTTTGGAGTCACTGGAACAGCAAAATTGTGGGAGAGGATGTTTCACTGCACAAATCTGCTCTAGACTACTGAAGCATGGTGGGGCTGTACATGAAAATTATACGTGGCTGAAAGCTAAATTGCCTTATGTTCCTGCTCTCTCTCTGTTCCTTATCTACAAACCCGATTCCAAAAAAGTTGGGACACTGTACAAATTGTGAGTAAAAAAGGAATGCAATAATTTACAAATCTTATAAACTTATATTTTATTTACAATAGAATATAGATAACATATCAAATGTTGAAAGTGAGACATTTTGAAATGTCATGCCAAATATTGGCTCATTTTGGATTTCATGAGAGCTACACATTCCAAAAAAGTTGGGACAAGTAGCAATAAGAGGCCGGAAAATTTAAATGTACATATAAGGAACAGCTGGAGGACCAATTTGCAACTTATTAGGTCAATTGGCAACATGATTGGGTATAAAAAGAGCCTCTCAGAGTGGCAGTGTCTCTCAGAAGTCAAGATGGGCAGAGGATCACCAATTCCCCCAATGCTGCAGCGAAAAATAGTGGAGCAATATCAGAAAGGAGTTTCTCAGAAAAATTGCAAAGAGTTTGAAGTTATCATCATCTACAGTGCATAATATCATCCAAAGATTCAGAGAATCTGGAACAATCTCTGTGCGTAAGGGTCAAGGCCGGAAAACCATACTGGATGCCCGTGATCTTCGGGCCCTTAGACGGCACTGCATCACATACAGGAATGCTACTGTAATGGAAATCACAACATGGGCTCAGGAATACTTCCAGAAAACATTGTCGGTGAACACAATCCACCGTGCCATTCGCCGTTGCCGGCTAAAACTCTATAGGTCAAAAAAGAAGCCATATCTAAACATGATCCAGAAGCGCAGGCGTTTTCTCTGGGCCAAGGCTCATTTAAAATGGACTGTGGCAAAGTGGAAAACTGTTCTGTGGTCAGACAAATCAAAATTTGAAGTTCTTTTTGGAAAACTGGGACTCCATGTCATCCGGACTAAAGAGGACAAGGACAACCCAAGTTGTTATGAGCGCTCAGTTCAGAAGCCTGCATCTCTGATGGTATGGGGTTGCATGAGTGCGTGTGGCATGGGCAGCTTACACATCTGGAAAGGCACCATCAATGCTGAAAGGTATATCCAAGTTCTAGAACAACATATGCTCCCATCCAGACATCGTCTCTTTCAGGGAAGACCTTGCATTTTCCAACATGACAATGCCAGACCACATACTGCATCAATTACAACATCATGGCTGCGTAGAAGAAGGATCCGGGTACTGAAATGGCCAGCCTGCAGTCCAGATCTTTCACCCGTAGAAAACATTTGGCGCATCATAAAGAGGAAGATGCGACAAAGAAGACCTAAGACAGTTGAGCAACTAGAAGCCTGTATTAGACAAGAATGGGACAACATTCCTATTCCTAAACTTGAGCAACTTGTCTCCTCAGTCCCCAGACGTTTGCAGACTGTTATAAAAAGAAGAGGGGATGCCACACAGTGGTAAACATGGCCTTGTCCCAACTTTTTTGAGATGTGTTGATGCCATGAAATTTAAAATCAACTTATTTTTCCCTTAAAATGATACATTTTCTCAGTTTAAACATTTGATATGTCATCTATGTTGTATTCTGAATAAAATATTGAAATTTGAAACTTCCACATCATTGCATTCTGTTCTTATTCACAATTTGTACAGTGTCCCAACTTTTTTGGAATCGGGTTTGTACTCCTTACATTAGACAATCGGTTGCTATATGTGCTACACTGTAAATCACATAATATAGGTGATTTTCTTGGTTTATGGTGTAGCATATGTCTGTACGCTGCCAGTCACTGTGAACGATGGAGAAGTCTGGTCTGCACATCCATCTACACTCTTGGAATTTATTATCTCAAAGCTTTTAAAAAAAGGCATATAATTAGCTGCAATGGAGGGAGAAAGCACTCATTGTAGTTACTGGCTTTTAGCTTCGCTCTACATTAATTTATGGCGGTCTCTTGTGATGTGAAAAAGCAGAAGTCCTTTAAAGGTCCATTACTGTTTCTTGGCTGCAGGCGTTCTGCGCTGACCAGTAGAAGCATGGATGGCTAAATGTTTATTTTGACTCTCTGCATTTTTAGTTTTAATTTGTTGCTTTTGAGCACTTATTTTGCAATAAGGTGTGACAATGTGCACGCAAATGTTCATCATACGTGAAATGTAAAATCTCAAAATCTGTTTTTATTGTTTAAAGTGTAATACAAACCAAACTGAATAAGATTACCAACAATGCTCTGATCTTTAAACTTTAACACATTTTTCAAAAGAATGTGTTAATTAATTGTAAATTAAATGTTCTCCAAATGTGCTTATAACCTACTGTTCAAAAGTTTATGATCAGTAAGATGTTTTTTTTTTTTTTTTTTTTTTTTTTTTTGGAAGACTTTAATGATTTTACTCAGGACAGCTGCATTATATTATGGAAGCTTGTTTCCGCCACAGAATGTTTTATCTCACATTCTGACTTTTTTTTTTTTCTCACAGTTGCATTTATATCTCGCAATTCTGACTTTATAACTCGCAATTCTGACTTTTCTCAGAATTTGAGATATGAACTCACAATTCCGAGAAAAAAGTCAGTATTTTTTCCCCTCAGAATTGGTCTTTATAACTCGCAATTACGAGTTTATATCTCACAATTCTGAGAAAAGTCAGAATTGCGAGTTATAAAGTCAGAATTGCGTGATATAAAGTCAGAATTGTGAGATATAAACTTTGAGTAACTTTTTTATATCTTTATATTGTGAGTTTATATCTCACAATTTTGACTTTATATCACAATTTTGACTTTAAAACTCGCAATTCTGAATTTATATCTCACAATTCTGACTTTATATCTCGCAATTATGACTTTATAACTCGCAATTCTGAATTTATAACTCGCAATTCTGAATTTATAACTCGCAATTCCAACTTTCTATCTGTGAGATGTAAACACAATTGTGAGATAAAAAGTTGCAATTATCTTTTAAAATGATTTATTCTGTGGCAGAAACAAACTTCCATATTATATGGATCAAAAGTGACAGTAAAACTGAAAAAAATTTTTTTTCCAAAAAATGCACTAAAAAAAATTTAAGCCTTTTTTTTTTTTTTTTTTTTTTTTTTTTTTTAAGATTTACGCATTTCAATTAATAGTAAAATTCCATCAAATTGACTTGAATAACCCTTACATATTTTAATTGAATAACTGATTTTCAATTAGTCAATTAAAATCATTTGAATTATTTTACTATTAATTGGAATTTTACTACTAATTGAAATGCGTAAATCTTAAAAAAAACAAACAAAAAAAAAACAAAAAAGGCTAAATTTTTTTTTTGAGTGTGCTTTACTTTTGAACTTTCCATTCATCAAAGTATTATGAAAAAATGCATCATGGTTTAAGCAGCACAACTGTTTTCAACATAATGATAATAATAAGATATTTGTTGAGCAGCACATCAGCATATTATAATGAATTCTGAAGGATCAACAACATCTTACCTACCCCAGACTTTTGAACAGTAATGTAACTTAACTATTTCTTTACTTTTCTATAGATAAATATATAATTAATACATCTATATATATTGTACGTAAACTTAACTAATTTCCAATTCAAACTGTGTTTACTAAGCATTACTGATATTGAGTTTGAATGTTTCAGCTCCCAGCATTGTGTACGATTGTATGAGAAATAATTTATGTTAGAAAATTACTGCTATTGTATGTTGTGATTTCATTGATAAAACAGTACAACATATACTTTGTTCTTTTAAAAATAAGTTTACGAAGTAGCATCTTGTTTTGGGGTGTTATTGTTTACACTTGCTAGACTAGTGTGCACTTAAAATCCAATATAAATAATTAGTGAGAAGTTTCATTTGAGAACTCTGTTGATGCTTATTAACAGATTCTCAACCTTTGAAACACTGGCAAGGTGATGCCGGAAACTTGAAAACATCCCATGTAGTATTTAGTATAATTCATGTTATGATTGCATGCAAGGTAGCACATGGGTGGCTCACATTTTATATGTTACATGGCAAAAAGATCATATGATCCTAAACCTAGTTCCATGGTGTGTAAAAGTTTTGTCAGAATTGCTGGACACTAGAATTCTCTATTTAGTAGTTATTTAGCAGATGCTTTCTAGTATGTTTATACTATGTTTATTATATACTATGTTTATTATATATAAAAGGTCCGCCTGGAGAAGCCTTGGGTTAAGTGGATTGCTCAAGGGCTCAATGGAGATAGTTCCTGAATCGCTTCTTGTGGGATTCAAACCTTATAGTCACTCTGTTTCCTGTAATTTCAGCTTTCAGATATACTTGGGTAAGACTGATTTGTCTAAGACTCATTTACTGTGTTTCAGTGCTTGTGTCTGCATCTCTGGAGTGTCTTAGGTTTTAAATGGGAAGGACATGCTGCTGATTAACACAGACTGGCATTATCAGGAGAAAAGAAAAGAAAAGAAATTGTATTCCAGCTTGGATGTCATATTTAGCAACCTTAGCACCTCTGGTGAATATACGGATGATTATACCCTAAAGCTGACAGCTAAAATAGACCAGTGTTTACTCAGATATATAAAAACATTTATTAGAATTAGATACAGCCCATTTTGTAGCTAATTTGTATTTATTATTATTATTGTTCATTTGTTTCTTTTTTTTTTTTTTTAGACAGTTTAAATATGTCCGAACTAACTTAAAGTTGTCGTTCTTGCTGGGCTCCAATGTTTTTCTTTTTATTGTATTATTTATTTATTTTTATTTTTATTTTTTAAATAATTTAAATAATTTTTATTTTATTATTTTATCTGAAATCTGTTGTTTCCTTCCACAAATGTGAACTCTGTTCCTGTTTGTTCACTTGGTCATTGACTTACAGTATATACTGGGAAAGATACTGGGACTGTTTAAACTTCAAATTACAAATGAAATTTCCATTAACACCATGTAATTGTGAGTTGTCATCTCGCTTAAAGATGGGTTTACTTGCAGTTCTGGTATTAAACTATATCTAGCATTGGAGAAAAAGATGGCGTCTCAGCTCTCCTCCGAGCAGTGGACTGTAGATTCGAAGAGATACGAAATGGTGTGCCACCTCTTAGAGAGGAGAACAGTAAATCAGACGCTGCTTGGGCTCCACCAGTGCATGAAATGGCTGCAGTAATGAATTTGCGGCCAGCACATTAGCATGCTTTAGCCTCTGTCTCGATTCTTCTATTGAGTTCTCTCTTTTGATAATCGTCTCTCTCATATTCTAAAATGCAAATTGCATTCTTATCACAGCAAAGCTAGTAATAAATAGACACGGTTCTAAATGAAGTTTTCAGAGGAGTTTTACAGCTCCAGCACTAACAATTTGTGTTGAAAATGATTGTCTGGTATATTCGTGCCCGGGTATTGTGGTTTTGTTACATAATTGTAGAGCTCATTTAAAGAGATTAATAAGTGAAGTTTGTTTGAGATTCAAACCCTCTTCTGTTTGTTGCATTTTTGACATCCAATAGCATGAGTTTGTGGTCCTACCCGTTTGTTTGACCAATGGTAGATTAGTTTTCTGTAAACCTTTGTCATTACTTATGCATTCATTATTTTTGCAGTTTCAGCTGATGATTCATTTGATACAGAATTTACAACCTTCATCTTTAAGGAATCTAAGTAAGTATTTTTTTGACCATCATATAAAACAGTCCCCCTTACGTGAGTGCAGTTGGTCGATGGACTGATGCGTCAAATTCAGATTTCATCAACTTTTACATTAGTAACAGAACTAATGTTTTTAACTTTTTTTAGTGATTGCCTTATTTCTCACTCTTTTATTAAAGCAATAGTCAGCCCTATATAGGGTACAATGGGGCTAAAGGCACATCTTAAGAAAAATGTGCAAAACTATTGCAGAAAAAATCTATATGTTTGTATTTACCATTGATGGAGCAACAGATTTTGTGTCACTTCGGTCTAGTTTATTCTTGGTTTTGTGACAGAGCCCTGACACTCCTGTATTTGTCTTGTCTTTGTGTGAGCGTACGGTCTCGAGTGTGCTCGAGCCATGTGCTCTCTTGTCTGCATGGGGGGGGATAAAATAACAAATTTTTGTTCAATAAATGTACTGTCATTAAAAATATATTTTCAAAATACAGAAACAAAACTATTTTAAAAAAGAAAAAATTCTGAAGGCATTGAAGGAGATCCCATAATAATTTAATATAGATTTACCAACGCTATCTCATGACCAATTTGTACGTATTTGTATGAGGTGGCTAATTCGTACAAATTGTCTATACTGCAGTGATGGGTAGGTTTAGGGGCGGGGTTTGAAGTTAGGTCATTCATACGAAATCATTCGAATTGACCAACTCGTCAAATACGTACGATTTAGCAAAAATCGTTCCAATTCGTACGAGTGAAGGCGTACAAATTCGTACGAATTTTCCACCTCGTAAGATACGGACGAATTGCCGTGAGATCGGGTTGGATTTACAGTGGTAACAATAAATTGTATTTTGTTATATCATATGATTAATATAATGGTTTCATTATAATTATGGTGATTTATCTCCAAGGTGGACACCCAACTTGATATATTTACCATCTGAATCTAACCATCTGTCAACAGTTGGAAAAGTCAAATACCATACTTTTACATATTCATTCGTTATTGAAAAACTGTTGCTTTAATTAACTTGAACAAAACTGAAACTCATTAAGAAAACATTTTCAATAATTTTACAGATTCTCATTTGCTACTTAAATCTATAACATTTTAAAAAACCTCAAATATTAGATCAAATTAGCGCAGAATCAACTTTGCGCTGCTGCCCGCGATTACGTCAAGGATCAGCCAAATTTCCACGTGCATCTTGAAAAGCAGATGTTCTGGAAAGTTCTGCGGCAAGTTTTTGTGCCATCTAGTGGTTTAGAGGAAAATAAAATCAAAGGCGCCTTTTAACCCGGTGCGCCTTTAGCCCTGTTGTAATGCAATGCAAAACTTCAATGAGCATGAAGGGCCTCTGATAAGCTGAACATGGGCAAAAATTATCAGTATTTCACACTGATTGTGGCTGATTTTCAAATCACTTATTGCATCACAGTATTAATAATGTGCATTTTGCTGCCTTTCCACATAGTTTGCTGCTTCATATTGTGGATGATGGGGTAGCGGGTTGAAAGAAATCGAAAAAGGATGGAGTAACAATGTTGAACAATAAATTTGGTCTGATCATCTTTAAATAAATAAATCAACAAACACTCCAGCATCAAGTTCCACAGCCTCTATAGGAAGGGAAAAGGAAGCTAATATGACAGAAAGTGTATTGATTTGGCTCACAGAGCATTCAGTAATGAAGTGTGGGATTGCATAATTCAACCCCTATTGCTTCAGATGTAATCTGGGATGTCTGCTTTTATTAATTGAACGTAATGCAGCTGCTGCTAATGGCACATTATTCTTGAGGGCTGTGGTATGAACATTTCTCAGCCGCTATCAGATTCTGATGTCTCTTTTAAGTTTCTTTTTTTAAATTGTTTTCTGCATGCTTTTGATTATATATACTGTGACCCTAAGGAATGTGAACCTTCAGAAAAAGTGATTGTTTAAGGGTATCCAGGTCACATTTTACCCCCAAAATAAAAAGTTGCAATATGAATTTGATTTAAAGTATCATGTGCATTATGACAGATCTTTTTTTTTGCATGGAAAATTGTGTATATATTGTATCTAATAATTTGTATTAATATAACATAATACAATGTGTAATAAATATAATGTACTAATTTTAATCAATAATGATTTATAAATATAATGAATCATAATTAATATAATAGGAATATAAAGGGGAAATTTAATAAAAATGCTATAAAGCATGCACCAGTAATGGTTCAAAAGTAGACTTTAAATGTTCTTTCCTGTCAAACTATTAAATTATCAGGTAACAAAAATGTTACATTTAGTAAAACTGCATACATTTACATGAAATAACAATGAAAAATACTTCTAAAGCATTTATTAATCTTAGGGGGGGTTGGGTACCATTATGGTGATGAGTGGTGAATGAGCTTAGTTTGAGAACAGATATAAAAGTGCTATGCTAATGCTATCAAAGCATTGTGTTAGCAAGGCTGCATTTATTGAATTAGCTAGTTAAAGCTAGAAAGTGCAATTAAAATATGAGTACAAAATAAAAATCTGCAAATTTCTTAACTTAAAAAATGTGGTTACCGATTGCCTCAATTTTTTTTGAGTTTTGCCAACTTATTCGGGTTTACAGTGCATTTAAGCACTGACATTTAATTACATATTTAATATACATTTATTTAACTACATGTACTTACTAGGTTAGGGTTAGGAGTTGGGATTACACTTTATTTTAAGGTGTCATTGTTACAGTAATTGAGTAATAGTAATTAACTACATGCTTACTATAGGGGTAGGATTAGGGTTTAGTTGAGGGTTAGTTAACTGTAATTATGCATAATTTACTGTTATTACTATAGTAAGTACATGTAACATGTAACAAGAACACTGTAAAATAAAGTGTTACCGGGGTTGGTTTAGGCATGTAATTATACATAATTTATTACTATAGTAACTGCATGTAACGAGTGTAATAAAGTGTTTCTCTGTTTTCCTCTGAAAGTAGTATATAATTTGGGCACAAAAGTTGGACAAACTGGGCTTTTAATGTTTATGTGCATGTCACCAGCCTAATAAACGAAACCCTCTGCCAGCACTCCAGGTGATTTGTATTTATTTCAGACGTTGCCCTTTGACCTCATCTCAACCTTTTAATCAGGACTAATCTTTCTTCTGGTGGATTTGGGCAAATAGGCCAGTTAACATCATGACTAAGGAATCACTGTCTGGAATAACAGCAAGCTCGTTTTATTCTATTGAAAACCCACCAGGCGGAAAGAGACTCCTTTCAGAAGTTACAAAGGGGCTTCACAGCATGACCGTAAATTTGGTAGTGCATGTCTTCCCGTCTTCCATACCGAAAGTTAAGAGACTATTAAATAATACCTGCCAGTATTTCTAGCACTTGCACTTGCACTTGCACTGAGACTGAACAGAGGCAGTCAACACATGATCTCGTGTTTAACAACATGCCGTACGAAGCAGATGTGTAAATCGTAAGGGAAAAGTAATCCATGAAGGTTTTGTTTGTTTTAGGTCTGTCACGAATGAGATATGTTTCCATTTGTTCGATGGCATCACCACTAAAGGGCTAAGTGCATCTCTGTTCTACTCAGGCAATTCATTACTGTATGTTAATTTGTTGCTAGCGCCAGGAGCTAGCCAAACAGACCCCACAGCCCTCCATCTGGCCAAGCAATTTCAAACTGAGATGGGCGGTAGTAGGTACTGCTCGCAGAGGTGGGGGGAAGATGAATAAGAGGGGTTTTTAATGGTCTAGTGTGCATTTATTGACTGCTGGGAATTTTCTGAGATTGGGCAGCCGCTAAATTGCCCGCTCCCTCAGAGTTATTCATGAAGTCACAATGTAAAGCAATAATTGCCTGGCAATAGTAGATGCAATTTCTATAAACGCATGTCGCTCCACTTTGCTTACAAAAGGAGTGACTGGCTAAGCCGTCGTGTAATGATGGAAGTGCACAGAGCATCTTTTCACCTCTAACGAAAGTGATCACAGCAGAATGAGCCGCCATTTTGCGGCTTTCCTTCACGCAAAGGTGTATAGACCTTTTATATACATGAAATCCCTTTATTAAACAAGTAAGGAAGAGAGAAATGGGTAGACGGACCATTATTATCACTTTTTATCTACCTTTTATGAAGCTCTTTTTGTGGTCTTCAGGCTTAAAGCTGTCTGAAGGTGCTGGTTACTTGATCAATAGGGCTGTAATACATGACTCCAGTATTTTAGAGGTCATTGATTTGTACTTTTACCCCCAAAATATGTTTGCTATATGAGAAAAAAGTCAATGAGCCTCACTTAAAATGAGTGGTTCAGCAAGCTGTAACACCATACAGTCCGCTCTCTCTAAGGTGGTATTACATGACAGGATCGGGATGTTTTTATTTACTTTCAAGTAGTTATCTAAAGAAGCTATCTGCTAGCACTCAAATATCTAGCTGTACAGAGCTTAAGTTATCTTATTTCTTCTCCCATATTGATTTGCATTCAGCCTAATGTGTACAATTTTATTGGTGAAGCATTTTTAGGTTACACTAGCATCACTGGATGTAAAAAATTGTGGTTTTAAACCCAAAAACTCTTTCTTTTTGTTTTCAGTTCAGTTAGCAAGCTATCAACTTGGCATAGTAGCTTAGCATAGTGCTACCTTTTTAAGAAAAGCTCTACAAGAAGATATTGTCATAAGATATTTGAAGCGTAAATATTGTTTACAAGGTTGAATGTTTTACACTAAGCTAGATCCTTTTAGAAAATACTTTCTCTGCACCCCACAGGTTTTGAGTCAATGAATTGTTCGCCACTATCTCTTCTCAATGTCTCTGGCACTAGAGTTATGTATGGATTTGTGAGCTGATTTATATTTAATATTATTCTTTTTTTATGGAATAAGTGCTTTTCTAATGGCAAGACTTTTGAGTAAAAAAAAAAACAACATAGGGTGAGATTCTCTAGATTCATCTGCCACTTTTATTCTATATTTTCAATAATAAAAAAATGGCCTTATAATTTCAGTTCAGTGTACATAAAGAGAATATTATAGACCCTGAGACCCAGAAACTCTTTCTGTCTATAATTAGGGTGTCTGGAATATTTATGCCAGTGTTTGTTTTACACTAAGCCTTTAGATTTTTTGTAGTGTGTGTTGTTTTATTTACCATGCATGGGGTTATTTTATTTATTTTATTATTTATTTTATTTCTGCATTTTATGCATTTATTTATTTGTTTGTTTGTATATTCATTCATTTATGCTGGGCAATCAACTTTGTACCATAAAATTTGATTAGATATTCAGTATTTTAAATTGCATCTTAAACTGTTGGTTTTTATAAATGTATTTACTTATTTATTCTTGATACCGAAAAGCAATTTGACCTGGCACTTTTTCCATATTGATGCACTGAGGTTAACAGTTTGTCTTAGCATGTCAAGTTTGTGACAGTATTGCTAATTCATGTTTTCTTTGATGTAAGACTGATCATTATTCTTTGGTGTTTTGTGCACAGTGAGAGCAGGAGCAGCATAAGAGGAACCTCTGCTGCCTCCCCATTAGTCCCCTGGCAATAACATGCTCTGATGATGGTCCTACAAAGCATTTTTCAAAGGCCATCTAATGGCTTCTGCCTGCTACTGAAATATGTCATTAATGTCTGTGGCAATTACGAGAGTTGTCAGAGCTCCGGCTTTGTGCCGCTCTGTCCACGGATGAAAGGGTTGCGGGAAGAGAGAGAGAGGTATGGAGGGAGGGGAAGGGCTTTTGGGGAGGAGGAAGAGAACAGTAGAGGAGGTGATGGGGAGGTAGTGGGAATTGCTCTACTTGGGTATTAATTGCGTAGGGCCTCGTTGCCTCCACAGAGCAGCGATGACAGACTGTACACGCCAAAAGTGCTGCAAAAGGGAAAGGTGATGTTTCACTTATAGGGATATTCAGAAGAACCAGTTTTCAAAATGTGGTATCCCTGTATAAACTGGCTTGTTTCGGTTAGATGCATTTCTTGGGGGCATTTCTTGGCAATTTCTTTTTGTTTTGTTTTTCGTAATGGCTGATGTCGATACCAATATCTAAGCTACTTTTGTCAATATTTGATACCGTTTGTTATTTTTATTGTTTTGTTATTAATTTCAGTTCTGTGGACTTTAATTTAATATGTAATACTTGAGTGAGCGAGCGAGCGAGCGAGTGTGTGTGTGTGTGTGTGTGTGTGTTTAAATACAGTATGTGTATATATGTAAATATGTGTGTGTATGTGTCTGTCTGTCTGTCTGTCTGTCTATCTATCTATTAAATGTGTCTGTCTGTTGTCCTTTTAATCTATTCTGTCTGTCTGTCTTTTATCCTTTTAATCTATTCTGTCTGTCTGTCTGTCGTCCTTTTAAATTTATTCTGTCTGTCTGTCGTCCTTTTAATCTATTCTGTCTGTCTGTCTGTCGTCCTTTTAATCTATTCTGGTCTGTCTGTCTGTCTGTCTGTCATCCTTTTAATCTATTCTGTCCTGTCTGTCTGTCTGTCGTCCTTTTAATCTATTCTGTTCTGTCTGTCTGTCGTCCTTTTAATCTATTCTGTCTGTCTGTCTGTCGTCCTTTTAATCTATTCTGTTCTGTCTGTCTGTCATCCTTTTAATCTATTCTGTCTGTCTGTCTGTCGTCCTTTTAATCTATTCTGTCTGTCTGTCTGTCGTCCTTTTAATCTATTCTGTTCTGTCTGTCTGTCTGTCGTCCTTTTAATCTATTCTATCTGTCTGTCTGTCATCCTTTTAATCTATTCTGTCTGTCTGTCATCCTTTTAATCTATTCTGTCTGTCGTCCTTTTAATCTATTCTGTTCTGTCTGTCTGTCTGTCGTCCTTTTAATCAATTCTGTCTGTCTGTCTGTCTGTCTGTCTGTCGTCCTTTTAATCTATTCTGTCTGTCTATCTGTCTGTCATCCTTTTAATCAATTCTGTCTGTCTGTCTGTCGTCCTTTTAATCTATTCTGTTCTGTCTGTCTGTCTGTCTGTCTGTCGTTCTTTCAATCTATTCTGTCTGTCTGTCTGTCGTCCTTTTAATCAATTCTGTCTGTCTGTCTGTCTTCCTTTTAATCTATTCTGTCTGTCTGTCATCCTTTTAATCAATTCTGTCTGTCTGTCTTCCTTTTAATCTATTCTGTCTGTCTGTCTTCCTTTTAATCTATTCTGTCTGTCTGTCATCATTTTAATCTATTCTATCTGTCTGTCTGTCGTCCTTTTAATCTATATTCTGTCTATCTGTCTGTCTGTTGTCGTTTTAATTTATTTTGTCTATCTGTCTGTCTGTCGTCCTTTTAATCTATTCTTTCTATCTGTCTGTCGTCGCTTTAATATATTCTGTCTTTCTGTCTGTCTGTCTGTCTGTCTGTCGTCCTTTTAATCTATTGTCTATCTGTCTGTCTATCGTCATTTTAATATATTTTGTCTATCTGTCTGTCTGTCTGTCGTCCTTTTAATTGATTATTTCTATCTGTCTGCCTATCTGTCTGTCATCCTGTCTGTATATTATTGTCCTTTCAATCTATTCTGTCTGTCAACCGTTGTATCTATTATCATCCTTTCAATCTATTTGTTCTGTCTATCAGTCATAACAAAAAATATGTAAATTGAGTTAAAAAAATAAGTGATAATTATCTAAAAATAGCCAGATAGTTAGGAACGTGTGTGGTTTAAACAGGTTCAATTTAAGTTGTAGTTGGAGTCCTGTTAACTCATGCACTGCATGGCCAGCAAATTTCAGAAGGGAACATTTTGTATACTTGGTGAGGTGTTTTAAGTCTGGCAGAGCTCATAGCAAAAGCTTTGTTCATCCATCCTTCCATGTGTGTGGGATCTATAGAGCTCTCTCTCTCCTGCTTGCCCACATAAAGTCAATGCTTTGTGCTGAGTTTGCCTGTCTTATTACACTCTGGACATGTGGAGGACTTCTCCTGTGCCTCCCCGTGCTGCTCTGAGGACTTGATTGGCTGTCACACTTGTGTTTGCTGAACAACTCCTGTAACAAAAGACTCTTCAGCATTGCCTTGATGAAAGACGTGATTGACGCCTCATCTGATACGACGAGTGCTCTTGTGTTATTTCACTCTCCGCTGGCTCACGGTAAATTGCTGCAGTAAAAGCTGCACTTTTTATGAATATAGTTAGAAAAGAAATAGGTCTGGAGTTCCCTTTCTGTGCTTCTTTGAAAGTTAGCACATGTTTATGGATAGATTTTAATACATTTTCCTTTCTTAAAAGCTAAGGATAGGCCATCTGCATGCCACAGAGTAGGTCGTCTCATGAATGCCGATGCGAATCAGCAAATCCCAAAGTGGCTTTCCCTTCACACCCTGTAAAAAGCCGCCACATTCCTCCAGGCTGCCTCTAATGGACTGGCCATGCAAATGCAGTAGCTGCGGGTGGCTGGGAGAAACGTGGAGTTGGAATAGTGAAAGAAATGGAGGAAGTCTGACTGCCTGCCAATAGCGTCTTCCATTGCCAGGACTGTAAGATGGCAGGTGGCACAGATTTCTCTCCCTGGGGGATTAGCCAGAGAAAAATAAAAAAAGGGTAGAGCTCTTCTTCTTATCCTTTTTCTCATGCCGCCGTCCCTCCACTTTGGTTTATTGGTTCCACAGATCCCGTATAGAAGGTGTTGAAGATGAGCAGGCAGAGATCATGACTGTTATTACTGCCTCCTTCGTCTCTTATTAGCCCTGCCTTTCTCCTCGACACATCCTCACCATCAAAAGCATGTTTGGGCTCTGGGCTGGGAAGGCGAGAACCACATGTTTAGTATCCGCTGAAATAAAGTGTCTTCTCATCACCCTCGTAATTATCTCCAAGCTGTCACATCCTATTGGCTTCTCTGGGCATGGAAAATGGGGTTTTGTGCACGCCGCAAAGCCGGACGGCCTAGGCTGCCATCGGTGGTGGCGGCACTCAGCTCGAACAGTACAGCAGAAAATGCCCATAGGACAACCTTCAAATCTCCCATCCACTGCATGTGAGGATTAACAGCAAATCCTGCCTGACAGAAGTGTGTTTACTCTCCCCTCAACATCCTGTCAGAAATATCAGCTTGATCCAAAGTTTTTTGGACCGGAGGGGGTGTTAAGCACTCGAGAAATAAGGAAAAAACACACACACAGAGGTTAAATTAATATATTAGAGGTGGGGGGACCCTAAAATCTGGTGGTGATTGTGGTGCCAAGGCATGGTACAGTATGACATGACTCCCCTCCATGCACACAAAAAGCCTAATTATTAAAACATATATTTACATAAAAACAAACAACCAAAAACAAATGAAATGCTTACATATACAAAAAAATGATATGGTATTTTTTGGTCTAGCGGTATGATTTTTGGTTTTAACGTGAACTGTCTGTGACTGTAAACCACCTTTTAATAATCCAAGCAAATTTATATGTGGCATTTGGTTGTATTTTATTTGATTAAATGTATTTTTAGGGCTGTCAGTGTTAACTATAAA